>JAACNH010000550.1:0-181568 GCA_019447015.1 Hymenochirus boettgeri
TAGGTGTTTTCAGCTGTGCAACTGGTACAATGGCTTCTCAGCGAAGCATTGGTGGTTCAGTGGTAGAATCTTGCCTGCCACGCGGGAGGCCCGGTTCGATTCCCGGCCAATGCGTTTTGTCCCGAGTATAATAGAGCTTTTCTGCATAAGTTTGAAAGAGAGTGCCTGTATGATCGGTTACAATCCCTTTCCATAGCTGTGGGCACATTGCTGCCGCCTTGGGGGCTTGTCTCCAAGGAGAGAAAGAGAGCTGACCAAGAGGCATATGTACAAGATTTGGTTACCATGTAATATAGGCGTTTTACTTTTCACTTGTATACCGCTCATATACACTGTAGCTGCGTTAATATCGCCCTTAAAATGTCAAGAAATCCTGGCTGTTTGCCCATCTCTGCATCCACTGGTTTACTATCCACTCTGTTTTTGCTCGAGTACCCTAGCTGGTGGGCACATTGCAGTCCTCCTTGGAGCTGGTGCCAGTGGGTGAGAAACACTATCTGACAAAGAGGCACAAGTTCAACGGCAAGAGTGGGCATCATGTAACATAGACTTTCACTTTTCGCATTTCTTTTGCCTTTTACTACAAGTGACAATGTCTGCTTTGTTGTCAGCCAAATCTTTCCTACAAATCGTAATTGTTATTCTAAGGAGATTTCTTAAGTGCTACCATTGCTTGCAATTCACGGTTGTCCTGAAAGAAAGCCAACAAGATATGGACATCATATGGAAAGGGCAACCAGGGTTTTCTCATGAAATTCAGGGGTAGCGGGAAGAAAGAAACACAAGCTATGGGCATTACAAGATATGGACATATAACGACAGGACAATTACTTTTCACTTCTTCTTTTGACTTTTCAACTGTAAAAAAGGACACAGCCGCCCATCGTGGGGCTCGAACCCACGACCCTGAGATTAATTGAGTCTCATGCTCTACCGACTGAGCTAGCGGGCTTCCCGCAAGTGTTCTCTTGTAACATTGCAGGCAATGATTGCACATCTGTTTCTTTCAGTGGCTGAAGCGTAACTCCTTTTGTGGCCATGTTGTGACCTAGGCCCCTGTAAGGCTTCTTATTCTCTGCTTCCAAAGAAAGATGTCACGTGTGAGTGGGGAGGAAAATAAAAAGCATCAACCGATAGCTAGCCAGTAGAGGATGCGAACCACCAGCCTTGAGTTGCATCGCAACATTCCGGACTGACTGGGGAATAGGGTGTTTTCAGCTGCGCAAATGGTACACACATGGGCTTCTCCGCGAGAAGCAATTGGTGGTTCAGTGGTAGAATTCTGCCTGCCACGCGGGAGGCCCGGGTTCGATTCCGGCCAATGCAGTTTTGTCCCGAGTTATAATAGAGCTTTCTGCCATAAGTTTGAAAAGAGAAGCGCCTGTATGATCGGTTACAATCCCTTTCCATAGTAGTGGGCACATTCGCGCCTTGGGGGGTGTCTCCAAAGGGAAGAGAAGAGAGCTGAACAAGAGGCATATGTACAAGATTGGTTACCATGTAATATAGGCGTTTACTTTTCACTTGTATACCAGCTCAATACACTGAGCTGCTGTTAAATATCGCACCTTAAAATGTCAAGAAATCCTGGCGTTTTCCCATTCTGCATCCACTGGTTTAATTATCCACTTTGTTTTTGCTCCAGAGTACCTAGTGGTGGGCACATTGCAGTCTCCTTTGGAGCTGGTGCCAGTGGGTGAGAAACAAATCTGACAAAGAGGCACAAGCAACGAAGATGTGGGCATCATGTAACATAGACTTCACTTTTCGCATTTCTTTTCCTTTCACCTACAAGTGACAATGTCTGCTTTGTGTCAGCCAAATCTTTCCTACAAATAGTAATTGTTAATTCTAAGGAGATTTCTTAAGTGCTACCATTGCTTGCAATTCACGGTTGTCCTGAAAGAAAGCCAACAAAGATATGGACATCATATGGAAAGGGCAACCAGGGTTTTCTCATGAAATTCAGGGGTAGCCGGGAAGAAAGAAACACAAGCTATGGGCAATTACAAGATATGGACATCATAGACAGAGACAATACTTTTCACTTCTTCTTGCTTTCCTTTTCAACTGTAAAAAATGGACACAGCTGCCCAACGTGGGCCGAACCCACGACTGATAAGAGTCTCTCTCTTACCGACTGAGCTAGCCGGGCTTCCTGCAAGTTTCTCTCTTTGTAACATTTGCAGGCAATGTTTGCCATCTGTTTCTTTTCAGTGGCTGAAGCGTAACTCCTTTTGTGGCCATGTTGTGACCTAGGCCCCTGTAAGGCTTCTTATTCTCTGCTTCCAAAGAAAGATGTTCGGTAGTGGGAGGAGAAAATAAAAAGCATCAACCGATAAGCTAGCCAGTAGAGGATGCGAACCACCAGCCTTGAGTTGCATCGCAACATTCCTGACTGACTGGGAATAGGGTGTTTTCAGCTGCGCAACTGGTACACATGGGCTTCTCAGCGAAGCATTGGTGGTTCAGTGGTAGAATTCTCGCCTGCCACGCGGAGCCGGGTTCGATTCCCGGCCATGCAGTTTGTCCCGAGTATAAAGAGCTTTCTGAATAAGTTGAAAAAGAGAAGCGCTGTATGATCGGTTACAATCCCTTTCATAGCTGTGGGCACATTGCTGCCGCCTGGGGGCTTGTCTCCAAAGGGAGGAAAGAGAGCTGACCAGAGGCATAGTACAAGATTTGGTTACCATGTAATATAGGCGTTTACTTTTCACTTGTATACCAGCTCATATACACTGTAGCTGCTGTTAATATCGCACCTTAAAATGTCAAGAAATCCTGGCTGTTTGCCCATCTCTGCATCCACTGGTTTTTACTTATCCACTTCTGTTTTTGCTCCAGAGTACCCTAGCGGGGGGCACATTGCAGTCTCCTTTGGAGCTGGTGCCAGTGTGGGTGAGAAACAAATCTGACAAAGAGGCACAAGTCAACGGCAAGATGTGGGCATCATGTAACATAGACTTTCACTTTTCGCATTTTCTTTTGCCTTTTCACCTACAAGTGACAATGTCTGCTTGTGTCAGCCAAATCTTTCCTACAAATAGTAATTGTTAATTCTAAGGAGATTTCTTAAGTGCTACCATTGCTTGCAATTCACGGTTGTCCTGAAAGAAAGCCAACAAGATATGGACATCATATGGAAAGGGCAACCAGGGTTTTCTCATGAAATTCAGGGGTAGCTGGGAAGAAAGAAACACAAGCTAGGGCAATTACAAGATATGGACATCATAAGACAGAGACAATTACTTTTCACTTCTTCTTTTGACTTTTCAACTGTAAAAAATGGACACAAGCCGCCAACGTGGGGGCTCGAACCACGACCCTGAGATTAAGAGTCTCTGCTCTACCGACTGAGCTAGCCGGCTTCCTGCCAAGTTTCTCTCTTTGTAACATTTGCAGGCAATGATTTGCCATCTGTTTTCTTTCAGTGGCTGAAGCGTAACTCCTTTTGTGGCCATGTTGTGACCTAGGCCCCTGTAAGGCTTCTTATTCTCTGCTTCCAAAGAAAGATGTCACGTGTAGTGGGAGGAAAAATAAAAAGCATCAACCGATAAGCTAGCCAGTAGAGGATGCGAACCACCAGCCTTGAGTTGCATCGCAACATTCCTGACTGACTGGGAATAGGGTGTTTTCAGCTGCGCAACGGTACACATGGGCTTCTCAGCAACGCGTGTGGTGGTTCAGTGGTAGAATTCTGCCTGCCACGCGGGAGGCCGGGTTCGATTCCCGGCCAATGCAGTTTTGTCCGAGTATAATAGAGCTTTCTGCATAAGTTTGAAAAAGAGAAGCGCCTGTATGATCGGTTACAATCCCTTTCCATAGCTGTGGGCACATTGCTGCCGCCTTGGGGCTTGTCTCCAAGGGAGAGAAAAGAGAGCTGACCAAGAGGCATATGTACAAGATTTGGTTACCATGTAATATAGGCGTTTACTTTTCACTGTATACCAGCTCATATACACTGTAGCTGCTGTTAATATCGCACCTTAAAATGTCAAGAAATCCTGGTGTTGCCCATCTCTGCATCCACTGGTTTACTTATCCACTTCTGTTTTTGCTCCAGAGTACCCTAGCTGGTGGGCACATTGCAGTCTCCTTTGGAGCTGGTGCCAGTGGGTGAGAAACAAATCTGACAAAGAGGCACAAGTTCAACGGCAAGATGTGGGCATCATGTAACATAGACTTTCACTTTTCGCATTTCTTTTGCCTTTTCACCTACAAGTGACAATGTCTGCTTTGTGTCAGCCAAATCTTTCCTACAAATAGTAATGTGTTAATTCTAAGGAGATTTCTTAAGTGCTACCATTGCTTGCAATTCACGGTTGTCCTGAAAGAAAGCCAACAAGATATGGACATCATATGGAAAGGGCAAACAGGGTTTTCTCATGAAATTCAGGGGTAGCCGGGAAGAAGAAAGAAACACAAGCTATGGGCAATTACAAGATATGGACATCATAAGACAGAGACAATTACTTTTCACTTCTTCTTTTGACTTTTCAACTGTAAAAAATGGACACAAGCCGCCCAACGGGGGGCTCCAACCCACGACCCTGGATTAAGAGTCTCATGCTCTACCGACTGAGCTAGCCGGGCTTCCCGCAAGTTTCTCTCTTGTAACATTCGCAGGCAATGATTTGCCATCTGTTTTCTTTCAGTGGCTGAAGCGTAACTCCTTTTGTGGCCATGTTGTGACCTAGGCCCCTGTAAGGCTTCTTATTCTCTGCTTCCAAAGAAAGATGTCACGTGTAGTGGGAGGAAAAATAAAAAGCATCAACCGATAAGCTAGCCAGTAGAGGGATGCGAACCACCAGCCTTGAGTTGCATCGCAACATTCCTGACTGACTGGGAATATGGGGTTTTCAGCTGCGCAATGGTACACATGGGCTTCTCAGCGAAGCATTGGTGGTTCAGTGGTTAGAATTCTCGCCTGCCACGCGGGAGGCCCGGGTTCGATTCCCGGCCAATGCAGTTTTGTCCCGAGTATAATAGAGCTTTTCTGCATAAGTTTGAAAAAGAGAAGCGCCTGTATGATCGGTTACAATCCCTTTCCATAGCTGTGGGCACATTGCTGCCGCCTTGGGGCTTGTCTCCAAAGGGAGAGAGAAAGAGAGCTGACCAAGAGGCATATGTACAAGATTTGGTTACCATGTAATATAGGCGTTACTTTCACTTGTATACCAGCTCATATACACTGTAGCTGCTGTTAATATCGCACCTTAAAATGTCAAGAAATCCTGGCTGTTTGCCCATCTCTGCATCCACTGGTTTACTTATCCACTTCTGTTTTTGCTCAGAGTACCCTAGCTGGTGGGCACATTGCAGTCTCTTGGAGCTGGTGCCAGTGGGTGGAGAGAAACAAATCTGACAAAGAGGCACAAGTTCAACGGCAAGATGTGGGCATCATGTAACATAGACTTTCACTTTTCGCATTTTCTTTTGCCTTTTCACCTACAAGTGACAATGTCTGCTTTGTGTCAGCCAAATCTTTCCTACAAATCGTAATTGTTAATTCTAAGGAGATTTCTTAAGTGCTACCATTGCTTGCAATTCACGGTTGTCCTGAAAGAAGCCAACAAGATATGGACATCATATGGAAAGGGCAACCAGGGTTTCTCATGAAATTCAGGGGTAGCCGGGAAGAAAGAAACACAAGCTATGGGCAATTACAAGATATGGACATCATAAGACAGAGACAATTACTTTTCACTTCTTCTTTTGACTTTTCAACTGTAAAAAATGGACACAAGCCGCCCAACGTGGGGCTCGAACCCACGACCTGAGATTAGAGTCTCATACTCTACGACTGAGCTAGCCGGGCTTCCCGCAAGTTTCTCTCTTTGTAACATTTGCAGGCAATGATTTGCCATCTGTTTTCTTTCAGTGGCTGAAGCGTAACTCCTTTTGTGGCCATGTTGTGACCTAGGCCCCTGTAAGGCTCTTATTCTCTGCTCCAAGAAAGAAAGATGTCACG
Organism: Hymenochirus boettgeri; assembly: GCA_019447015.1. Taxonomy (NCBI): domain Eukaryota; kingdom Metazoa; phylum Chordata; class Amphibia; order Anura; family Pipidae; genus Hymenochirus; species Hymenochirus boettgeri. The sequence continues at coordinate 5,972 of JAACNH010000550.1, forward strand.
TGTAGTGGGAGGAAAAATAAAAAGCATCAACCGATAAGCTAGCCAGTAGAGGATGCGAACCACCAGCCTTGAGTTGCATCGCAACATTCCTGACTGACTGGGAATAGGGTGTTTCAGCTGCGCAACTGGTACACATGGGCTTCTCAGCGAAGCATTGGTGGTTCAGTGGTAGAATTCTCGCCTGCCACGCGGGAGGCCCGGGTTCGATTCCCGGCCAATGCAGTTTTGTCCGAGTATAATAGAGCTTTTCTGCATAAGTTTGAAAAAGAGAAGCGCCTGTATGATCGGTTACAATCCCTTTCCATAGCTGTGGGCACATTGCTGCCGCCTTGGGGCTTGTCTCAAAAGAGAGAGGAGAGAAAGAGAGCTGACCAAGAGGCATAGTGACAAGATTTGGTTACCATGTAATATAGGCGTTTACTTTTCACTTGTATACCAGCTCATATACACTGTAGCTGCTGTTAATATCGCACTTAAAATGTCAAGAAATCCTGCTGTTTGCCCATCTCTGCATCCACTGGTTTACTTATCCACTTCTGTTTTGCTCCACGAGTACCCTAGCTGGTGGGCACATTGCAGTCTCTTTTGGAGTGGTGCCAGTGGGTGAGAAACAAATCTGACAAAGAGGCACAAGTTCAACGGCAAGATGTGGGCATCATGTAACATAGACTTTCACTTTCGCATTTTCTTTGCCTTTCACCTACAAGTGACAAATGTCTGCTTTGTCAGCCAAATCTTTCCTACAAATCGTAATTGTTAATTCTAAGGAGATTTCTTAAGTGCTACCATTGCTTGCAATTCACGGTTGTCCTGAAAGAAAGCCAACAAGATATGGACATCATATGGAAAGGGCAACCAGGGTTTTCTCATGAAATTCAGGGGTAGCCGGAAGAAAGAAACACAAGCTATGGGCAATTACAAGATATGGAAATCATAGACAGAGACAATTACTTTTCACTTTTCTTTGACTTTTCAACTGTAAAAAATGGACACAAGCCGTCCAATGTGGGGTCGAACCCACGACCCTGAGATTAAGAGTCTCATGCTCTACCGACTGAGCTAGCCAGGCTTCCGCAAGTTTCTCTCTTTGTAACATTTGCAGGCAATGATTTGCCATCTGTTTTCTTTCAGTGGCTGAAGCGTAACTCCTTTTGTGGCCATGTTGTGACCTAGGCCCTGTAAGGCTTCTTATTCTCTGCTTCCAAAGAAAGATGTCACGTGTAGTGGGAGGAAAAATAAAAAGCATCAACCGATAAGCTAGCCAGTAGAGGATGCGAACCACCAGCCTTGAGTTGCATCGCAACATTCCTGACTGACTGGGAATAGGGTGTTTTCAGCTGCGCAACTGGTACACATGGGCTTCTCAGCGAAGCATTGGTGGTTCAGTGGTAGAATTCTCGCCTGCCACGCGGGAGGCCCGGTTCGATTCCCGCCAATGCAGTTTTGTCCCGAGTATAATAGAGCTTTTCTGCATAAGTTTGAAAAAGAGAAGCGCCTGTATGATCGGTTACAATCCCTTTCCATAGCTGTGGGCACATTGCTGCCGCCTTGGGGTGTCTCCAAAGGGAGAGAAAGAGAGCTGACCAAGAGGCATATGTACAAGATTTGGTTACCATGTAATATAGGCGTTTACTTTTCACTTGTATACCAGCTCATATACACTGTAGCTGCTGTTAATATCGCACCTTAAAATGTCAAGAAATCCTGGCTGTTTGCCCATCTCTGCATCCACTGGTTTACTTATCCACTTCTGTTTTTGCTCCAGAGTACCCTAGCTGGTGGGCACATTGCAGTCTCCTTGGAGCTGGTGCCAGTGGGTGGAGAAACAAATCTGACAAAGAGGCACAAGTTCAACGGCAAGATGTGGGATCATGTAACATAGACTTTCACTTTTCGCATTTTCTTTTGCCTTTCACTACAAGTGACAATGTCTGCTTTGTGTCAGCCAAATCTTTCCTACAAATCGTAATGTTAATTCTAAGGAGATTTCTTAAGTGCTACCATTGTGTTTTTGCTTGCAATTCACGGTTGTCCTAAAAGAAAGCCAACAAGATATGGACATCATATGGAAAGGGCAACCAGGGTTTCTCATGAAATTCAGGGGTAGCCGGGAAGAAAGAAACACAAGCTATGGGCAATTACAAGATATGGACATCATAAGACAAAGACAATTACTTTTCACTTCTTCTTTTGACTTTTCAACTGTAAAAAATGGACACAAGCCGCCCAACGTGGGTCTCGAACCCACGACCTGAGATTAAGAGTCTCATGCTCTACCAACTGAGCTAGCCGGGCTTACCGCAAGTTTCTCTCTTGTAACATTTGCAGGCAATGATTTGCCATCTGTTTCTTTCAGTGGCTGAAAGCGTAACTCCTTTGTGGCCATGTTGTGACCTAGGCCCCTGTAAGGCTTCTTATTCTCTGCTTCCAAAGAAAAGATGTCACGTGTAGTGGGAGGAAAAATAAAAAGCATCAACGATAAGCTAGCCAGTAGAGGATGCGAACCACCAGCCTTGAGTTGCATCGCAACATTCCTGACTGACTGGGAATAGGGTGTTTTCAGCTGCGCAATTGGTACCAATGGGCTTCCAAGCAAAGCATTGGTGGTTCAGTGGTAGGAATCTTGCCTGCCACGCAGGAGGCCCGGGTTCGATTCCCGGCCAATGCAGTTTTGTCCCGAGTATAATAGAGCTTTTCTGCATAAGTTTGAAAAAAGAGAAGCGCCTGTATGATCGGTTACAATCCCTTTCCATAGCTGTGGGCACATTGCTGCCGCCTTGGGGGCTTGTCTCAAAGCGAGAGTGAGGTAAGAGAGCTGACCAAGAGGCATATGTACAAGATTTGGTTACCATGTAATATAGGCGATTACTTTTCACTTGTATACCAGCTCATATACACTGTAGCTGCTCTTAATATCGCACCTTAAAATGTCAAGAAATCCTGGCTGTTCGCCCATTTCTGCATTTACTGGTTTACACTGGTACCCTAGCTGGTGGGCACATTGCAGCCTCCTTTGGAGCTGGTGCCAGTGGGTGGGAAACATATCTGACAAAGAGGCACAAGTTCAACGGCAAAGTGTTGGCATCATTTAACATAGACTTTCACTTTTCACTTTTTCCTTTGCCTTTTTGCAAGTGACAATGTCTGCTTTGTGTCAGCCAAATCTTTCCTACAAATTGTAAATGTTAATTCTAAGGACATTTCTTAAAGGGAATGTCCACGCCCCAAAACTACTTACCTTCCCTCAGCAGACTTTACAATTAATACTTTCAGTGTCAGCACCTTTCCAGAGAATTGCTATTAAAGGGCATGTCCACCCCAAAAACTATAATGTAACCCCATACCGGACTCACTCTGCAGTTTAAAATAAACCTTACCTTACATTACCTTTTGGTTCCCAAGATATGCCTTTTTAAAAGTCCAGGAAACTGAAGACTCCAGGCAGTCTGTGAGGCTTCTGATCCACGCTGTTTCCTTGTCCTCATCAATGTCTGGAGCATGCGCAGTACCCCCCCACCATCCGGATCCATCCTCAGCCATCATTGCACCTAGCATGTAATCCTTTTTGGGAAAGGTAAGCAACCCCTGCCCGGACCTAACCGCCACAATATTTTTTTAACAAATCCCCCCAATTCGTACTTACAGAGCCTTCTCTCCGATTTCTAGTGACGTCAGCCGCGTCTGTGATTGGCTGCCTCTCAGCCAAACACAGACGTGGCTGAGGTCCTGCCCCCGCTTGCCAGAAGGGGGCCGGAATGGAGCGCCGCGGGAGAGAAGGCAGTGTAAGTAGAATTCAGGGGATGTTTTTGAAAGAAATATGCTGGCGGTTGGCGGTGGGTAGGGCTTACCTACCTTACCCCCAAAGTTGGTTTAGGCAGGTGGACATGCCCTTTAACCCTTCAGAGCCAGCAGACTTCCCCTATAATATTGCCATTAACACTTTCAATACCAGAAGAGAATTACAATGAACCATTCAATGCCAACAGACTTTCCTATTAACACTTTCAGTGCCAGCAGAGTATTATCTTTAACCCTTTCAGCTGCCAGCATTGACATGATATACAGTATGTACCTGCTTTCCATGTCTCCTCCATTGAATTGTTCACTCTTCGCCCACTCTAAGTTATAATTGGAGAGTTGGATGGAAGGAAGAAAGAGGCAGGGATAGGGATCTCATGGCTGCTAGTCACAGGGGCCACTGTTATAAAGTTTGCAGCAGCTTTTACCTGGCATTTTAGAACTGCTCTCCTCAGTACTATTAGCTGAGCTCATCTTCCGCCCTCCCCTCCTTCCTTCACCTTCAGTTCATTTTCAACATTTGTTGCTATGTAGAGTGTGTGGAGTTCAGGCTCTGTACTAAATACAATGTTGCACATTACAGCTGAACAAGGAGAGCAGGTCTAACACAGCAAGCAAAAGCTGACAGGGAGATGCTAGGGAGAAGAATAAGCGCCCTGGATCAACATAGGCACCCTTAGTTCTTTGCCTAGGTGGCCTATGCCTTAAAACGGCCCTGAAGGCAAGTACGAAGCTAGATAAAGAATGAGCAAGATAAATACAATTTAATTGTGATGTATCACAAAACTCAGCACAGGAGGTTTCTCATGAAGCAAGATGTCCCTTTAAGCCTTTAGGCAGGGCATCTCTTTGGACCATTAAGGAAGCACATGTTCCTTAAGTATACTGGTCCATGGGGCATATGATCATTCTGATACATCCTATTATACCCATAGTAATCCCATTGTGATGTATATATGTAAGTCAAGGTCGTGGGTACCATTAGGCACACATACCAACAGGTACCCACTATTATAAATTATTTTTAAAAGTGGTGGTTGTGGAAAACAGTACATAAATGTTTAAGACACATTTTACATTGTAATTTTATTGCTTTTTTAATGGTTATTTTTACAGTAGTAATAGTGAATAGTGCTGTGATGTGGTGAGAGCATCCAAAGTTTTGTTAAACTCAGTGAGGCTTTGTATGGCCATATAAAAGCACTCAAAGCAGTAAAAGTAATTTATGGCTTCAAAGTTACTTTTACTATCCATTTAATTTCCCTCTACCAAGCAATGCCTTGTACAATAGTACAATATTATATAATATTCCAGAGGTCTTGGAATGGATGGAATCATTAAAATGTTAAAGGGTTATTCATGCTTTTGGAATTATTGACATCAGTTGATCTTTTGTCATTTCAGGGCCTGTGATTAACATTCATGCACCATTCTTTAAAGGTGGATATGGTACTACTGGAGCAAGCCCTACTCTGTTATTTCCTCTGTCAAATACAGAGTAATACTGGCCAATAAAAACATCTCCAAGAATCCACAGTGGCCCAGCAGGAGGGGCAATGTCTAGACCTTGGAATCCACTGCTGCAGTATCCATCACCATCCTAGAAAGGAAAAGATTGACATTGAAATGTACTGTAATATTCATTTTAAAATATGTATTTATGTTAGGTATTTGTTTTCATCAATCACCAATGATATAGCATTCATTTAATTTAGTGTGTCTCTTTTTTAAGAATGTTGTAAATTTCTATTTTCCAGAACTGTTTCATTTCATCAGGATTATGTTTTAGAGATTAATGTCATACTGCTGCTTTTACAAGCAGCCCTTAGATACCTTTTAGAGATAGTTTAGCACAGCTTTTACAGACAATTGTTTATAAAATGACAAAACCATTTCAGTATCAATAGTATCCTGAGGAGGCACATTAAATAGGAATCAACTAGCCACAAATCATACAATATAAAATGAAGAACATAATGCTCACAATAAGGAATGAAAAGAAGTGTGTAGTCAAGGAATAATAATTTAACTTAATTATAATTATTGCTATTGGAGTGTATATTAAAAATAATGTCTAAGTAATAGTTCAGTAGATAGAGTAATAGATGTTTCACCTTAGCACAAAGAACTAGAAAGCTTAAACAGCAGTTATGGTATGTTATACCCAAACAAAATAAATAGGTTATCCAATAATAATGAAGGAAATGTTAGTTTTTTTTATATTCACATAGCTTTATGGCATCCATTTTGTTTTCTGCCTCTATTTTGTCTTGTATTTCTTTCTATAATTTTTTTTACTGTTTTCCCAGTAGACCAAAATGTTCCATGTTACTAGCATTTGAAGGCCGTTTGCCTACAACATATGTGACAACCTTACTTAATATATATGACAGAGTGCCCCCAAACTGGTACATATAAATTGCCCACAGTAACTGGTACATGCAAGTTCACCACTGTGACTGGTACATATAAGTTTCCCACACTGACTGCTACATGCACTGTGCCCTCAGTGATTAGAACATATAAGTTGGTACATACAAGTTTATACACTTACTGGTACATTTAATTTGCCCAGTGACTGGTACATGCAAGAAGCCCAAAGTGACTTGCTCACAGTAACTAGTTCATACAAGTTGACCACACAGATTAATACATGCAAGTTACCCACAAAGACTGGTACATTTAATTTGTCCAAAGTGATTGGTACATGCAAGTTGCCTACACAGGCTGGTATATAAAGGTTGCCCACAGTGATTTTTAATATACTTTTTATCTGAAAGCCACCAACGAAACATAGTAGTGACAGGGAATACAACTCTCAACCTAGGGGTTCACAGGCTAAAAAACGCAAAAGCCAAATTGTGAGTTGCTGTCACTTATATAGATTTGCCTTAAACCAACTGCTGCCATGTAGAGATATACTTTGGGTTTTAATAGAACCCAGTTTCGAATCGAATCCGGCGGTTTCGAAGTCCTGACAAAACTTTCGGAACTCCCGGATTTTTCGAAACTCGAATTTTCCGAGTTTTCGATTTTTATCGCCGTTTTCGGTAACCCTCGAAAGCATGGATCGATTTTGGTAACCCTCGAAAACTTGTATCGTAGGTGGGGATCGATTTCGGTAACCCTCAAAAACTTGTATCGTAGGTGGGGATCGATTTCGGTAACCCTCGAAAACTTGTATCGTAGGTGGGGATCGATTTCGGTAACCCCCGAAAACTTGTATCGTAGGTGGGGATCGATTTTGGTAACCCCCGAAAACTTGTATCGTAGGTGGGGATCGATTTCGGTTACCCTCGATAATTGTACGAATCCTGGTAACCCTCGAAATCGTGAGTCCATCAACCCTCGAAAGTAGCGATCGATTTCGGTAACCCTCGAATGTTTGTGCCGATTTCGCCAACCCTCGAATGTACACGCTGATTTCGGTAACCCTCGTATTTGTGATATCGGTAACCCTCGAAAGTAGTGTTCGATTTCGGTAACCCTCGAAAATAGCCTGCGAAAGCTCGAAAACAGCCCGATCATGAGGAAAGATAGATTTTAAATGAGTTTTACTTATATTTATTAGTTCCCCAGACCATTCCCCAGGTCCCTGTGTTATTTACAGTAACCTACTATTACTATTTCACCCTTCAAATTGATAGAAACTTCTAGACTTCTATGGGTCCGTTTTTGCATTTTCAAATTTTTTCGAAAATTCGAAAATCTGAAAACGGGACGAAACTCATCAGTTTCGAACATCTCTACTGCCATGTGTTTTGAAGGTAAACAACCTTTCAAAGAATGCACAATTGTACAACTAAAGTTTAGTAATATCTGTTAATAAACCTCCACGTAAATTCCCTATTTCGAGCATTTAAAGTTTCAGCTATTCTTCTGTATCAATAAGGTTGGGAAAAAAAAAAAAAGTTCACGGACATCACAGGCGTTTCTAGGATCTGAGAAGATCAAAGGCACTTTCGGGCAATCTATTTTGCCTGCGTAGTGTGTGGGGGAAATTTTTTAGGCCATGCCCCTTCCCCTCCCAATTAAGTCACACCCACTAGGTACTTAATAGAGATAGACAGACAGACAACCATAGACAAACCAAGAGATAGATATATAGCCAGGAAGTTATAAATAGAAATAAACAGAAATAGACAGACAGAGATAAGGTGTAGACAGAGATACACAAATTAATGACACAGAGGCACAGTATTCTATTATACTGGTAGCAAACTGGTAAATTCAGTATATACAGGTAGCAAACTGGCAATTTTTATCACATATTGGTTGCCATGGGCATTTGATTACATAATGAGAATTTCAACACATACTGGTAGCCATGGGAATTTCATCACATACTGGTAGCGAAGGGCATTTCATTGCATACTGGTAGCAATAGGCATTTCATAACAAAATGGCAGTTAACTGGCAATTTTATCATATACTGGGGTAGGCTATTACCTACCACTTGTGCAGGGCAATCTACTTATTATATTAGTGCAGGCAGCTGCAGCATTAATGTACAATACTAGATATGCAGAGCATAATAATACCAAATGCTGCCACTGCCTGCACTAATATAATAAGTGGATTGCCCTGCACGTGGGGTAGGTAATAGCCTAATAGGGCTATGTGGATATTACCTACCCATGTGCAGTGGAGCAGCTGGAGGTGTGAATTCATGTCCTTGCAAAGGCAGCCCAGGGGCAGCATTTCCCAGAAGGACAATGCGGCTATGCGATGACTTTATTACACAGATAGGTGCAAGCACGTTGTGACGTCATCACACAGCCATGGAATATTACTGGGAAAAGGAGATCCTAATGCTTTAACATAGTGACATCACTCACTGACATGGCATTATTCAACTGTTGGATTTTACATTAGCTGGTTAAAATCATACAATTGTTTCTGCTATTGACTCTAAACTAAACCATTGTCTCATTTTGCTGAGCATTGTCTTTTGACTTTGCTGCAACCAGCACTAATTTTCAGAGATGGATTAAGATCATATGGGGCCCAAGGCAGTGCCATCATTTAGGGCCCCCTTTTTTGCTACATATATTGTATAGACTGTTTTTTGTTACTGCTTCTAAAGCTGGGCCCCCAGAAGTTTCCTGGGCCCTAGGCAGGTGCCTAGGGTTGCCTTGTGGATAATCCTGCTCTGCTAATTTTGCTCAGCCGACAAGCTGTCTGGGCCGAAATATCAGCCTGTGTGTACCTAGCTTTAATGAGCAGGTTAGGGTTGAGAAAGAGGATAAAAACTATCCTGAAATAATCTTATATTAAAAGTTCATTTTCGGGGTGGACATACTCTTTACATAAAAATGTACCAAAATCATACTTTTTATGGATTCTGCAAATATGCAGTAATCCATTTGAGAGTTAAAACAAAGTGATAGAGATGACCAATATGTTAAAAGAAAATAAATATAATTAATCCTTAGTGTGTAGAGCTAGAGTGAAAGCTAGATCCCAAACCACTAAGCAAAAAGTTTCAGCTTGAAATGCAACTCAAAGATATGCTGGTGGTTTTATTAGGCGATTGAAATTATGTTTGAGTTTGAATGTAATGATTAATTATGTTCATGATTCATTAGAAATAATTGTGTACCTATAAAAAGGTTAATAAGGTCCACAGTATGTTGGTACCGGCGGATCCAATTCAGAAGTACATTAAAGATCCATTTCTATTCTCTGGTTATTATCGATGGCATACTTGTAATGCGTGTATTCTTTAATTGTTGACAAAACAGTTTTTCACCCTAACCCTGGTAAAAGCTTTAGCACCTCAGGATTAGTCTGCGTATCTTTCAATGTGTCTGTATTCACTTCAATGGATTGCAAGATCCACTGGCCCATTTGGGGTGTGAACATTCACAAAGTTGATAATTTACTAGCAAAACATTTCTAATAAATTCACTTAAATGACCAATCACCAAGAATATTAGGTAATGATTGGATTTTCTTTGTAATAAAGACAGTTAGATTTTTGATTTGATGCATACATGACAGGAAAACCCTTAGTCTGTCCCAATAATAGCTAGAATGTCAGCTACGTATTAGGGAGTTATAATTGACCATTATATTAGGATAAATTAACCAATGAACTCTGGAACTCTTCCATCCCTGTTTGTAGGTCATAATCTTTCTTTTTATATTATAAAATATCTGTGAGTTACTTTTATTTCTTAATATTAAAAAACAAATTATCATGGCACCTATGTGTTGTAACACTTTTGTTTATAATTATTTTGCTTTTGCAGAGAACACATGTGTCTATAATATATGGCACACAGACATTACCTGAATAGTGTACTGTTCTGGCGTCAATGTGTATGCAAGTCCATTAATTGTAAAAGAGACAACTGGCATTTGATTCAGATTACTGCAAACCACTTCATACTACAAAACACAAGAGAGAGAAAGGATTTCTTGTTATTTACAAATCTGTGTAATGAATGCATTCATATACAAGGGTATCTTGTACAGAACAGGGGACAGGGGACAGAACAACTGATATTATTAAATGCAATTTATTCCTGAATGACATAGACATGGTCTTTTTCTTTCACATTTAGAACATTAGAGGTATATACAGTAAAGACTTAATTGATGTGAGTTATAGACCCTGTTACTACAAGTCAGACGGTAATTTCCCATGAGAAGTAATGGGTGACTTTTAAGGATTTTTAGGCTGGGGACACACCATACAATATTTCCACCCAACCAACATCACTGTGTATCAGTTGGTGGGCAGTGGTGGCTCCAGCTCCAGAGTTTTCCAGGAACACAGCATGGGCACAAAGGCTAACAAATGGGGCACATTAAAAACACCAATAATGTCAGTATAATGTAAGGTGTATGAAACAGCTATTACACACCTTACGGTTAAACTGTGCGTGTGTTTTTAGATAGATAGATAGATAGATAGATAAAGATATAGAGATATAGATAGCTATGGAGATGATACATCTATCTATCTCCATATCTTTATCTATCTATCTATTTATCTATCTATCTATCTATCTATCTATCTATCTATCTATCTATCTATCCACCTAACCAATTCCCCTACGTAAATAGGCCAAATACAGTATGACTATTTCTGTTGGGACTTCTGCTGTCCATTTAAAGGGAAACTAAAGCCTCAAACAAACTAAGAAGGATGGTATCTTTGTTGCCTTCTGATTCTGTATTGTTTGAGGCTTTGTTGCCCTTTAAATGGACAGGCAAATTCCCATACAGTTTGTCCATACAGTAAGCCATACTGGATTTGGCTATTTCTGTATGGGACTACTGTATGGGAATTCTGCTGTCCATTTAAAGGCAAACTAAAGCCTCAAAACAATACAGAATCAGAAACGCAGTAGTGGTCATAATTCTCCCCTCGGTTTATACTCGCCAATAATTTTTACTCCTTTTTAAAGGCAAAAATAGACCACAGATATTTTAATCTACATTGTAGAAATATGCACATAAATATAACCTTTTATGACGTATATCTGGCAATCATCATTTGTAGGAACTTCTGGATTAGTATTGTTCTTAGTTTCTTCAGCTGGGTACACATCAACAATAATTCGGCCTGACCGGCCGACATTTCAGTGTTTCGGTCAGTTAGAACGAATTATTGTATGGCGTCTCCGACGATTGACAACTTTTCCTCCATCCGAATCGGACGAATGCACGATCGGACTAGGTTGGAAAACCACAAGCAATCCATAGAGAGACGCACAACGTCTCGGCTAAGTGTCAGACGTGGCTGCTTTTGCCGCGACCGTCATTGCCTCCTCTGTCCCAGCCACGTTGGAAGCCTCGATGGTTGGCCCGGAGAAAGGATTGTATGGTGTGTCCCCCACCTTAAGTTAGCAAATTTTTACAATTAGTTTATTCATTAACAGCACATGCTGTCCAGGATCTTGCACTCCAAGAGATGTAATAAAAGTTCTTATCATTAAAATGGTGCTAATTTTGCCCCAACCAATCAGATGTTAGCTTTCAAATGGTAAATAACATCTGATTGGTTGGGACAAAATTAGCACAATTTTTAACGTAAATACTTTTATTCATCTCCCTGCAAATGTCTATAAAATATACGGACAACCTATCATTAATGGTTGGATTCTTAAAGGAAACCAGAGGGGTACCATGCAGGGAGAATTATCAGACGCTTGCAGGTATGGAAAAAGATTTAATTTGGACTGATGACTAATTAGAGGGACAACAAACTACATTTAGCGGAGTGCTACTGATCTATGTAGTTGTAAATTAGCCTAATTGGAGTGCTTCCACAATCCTTGTATTGTATGTATTTATTGGGAGGCCTGGCCAAGCCTCCATGTGGTAATAGCACCCCCAACACGCCCCTTTTATGGGAGGCCCTAGGCCTTTAATATAAGCACTGGATGGCCTCTTCCCTTCCCCCCATTTTAAAAGCCAAGGGCTGGGGGAGGTGAGAGAGCCTGTTATATGGACCCAGTGTGTAGAATGAGAAATGCAAAGTTTGCTAATCATAATTGAATTAAAAGTAATTTAAAAGGTTAGACGTTAGGACCTTCCAACTGGGTTACTTGACTTGGTTGGAAGCTATTTATGTGATCACAGTAATGTATACTAAAACCCCTTTGTTATAAAGTATGCCAGGTGTGCAGTAATATGATTGTATGGGGCCTAGGAATGTGCTTGATTATCTTTTCTATGTTGTATATATAATATATATATATATATATATATATAATCCTATCTATCCATCCTCTCTATCTCCATATCTATCTGTCTGTCACATCTCTCTATCTATGTATCTAGCTAGCTATCTGTAACAGCCCTTGGTTTCTGTAATTATGCAGAGTGTCTCTAGACAGGTGCTTTATTTTAAAATTTTTAATCCTTCATACAGTTGTTGTGCACTGTGAAAACAAAAAAACATACATGGAACAGTCAATATAGAGTAAAGGACAACTATACTGTAAAAATTAACTTTTAAAAAAGAAAAGCACCTGGGGCAGAGATGATTGATTATTCCTACCTCCCAATATGTTTTTGTTGAGGGGCTACAGCAATACAGTTTTCATCTGCCAGGTTATGGCCCTGGGCCATTCTATATTAAAGATGTGCTGAAGCATTCAGGAAGACTGGCAGAGCAGTATTCTTCATCCTGCTTCTCCTCATAGAAATTATATTTGGGTAAAAGCACCAATCCTACCTCCCTGCCTCAGGTACTTTTTATTTAACTTTTTAAAAAACTTTATATGCACTATAGTTTCCCTTTAACAATTAAACAATTACAATAGGGGCGTGGCCAAGATGGTGGTCTGAGCAGACGTGGGGACTCGGATACCTCGACAGAGGGTCCTGGCCTCCGCCAGGACAGACAGATGACGGACAGATCTGCCCACACGAACCCAACCGCAGCCACTGCCACCCCCTCAAACCCTACTGAACCCTCATCATCCAATTCCTGGAGCAATTCGGGCACCAAGGCAACCCTACACCCCTGATAGAGGAGGTAAGATAGACGTGGACATGCAAACTTTACGGGCCCGGGTGGGTGATCTTGAGGGCCAGGTCTCCGGGCAGAGGATTATGCAGCCCACCCCAAACAAATAGCAGCTCTACAGCGACAATTACAGGCCCAACAAGCATGCGCGGACGATCTGGAAAACAGATCACGCCGCCAAAATATATACGGATGGTCGGCTGCCGCCAAAATATATACGGATGGTCGGCTGCCAAGGGCATAGAAGGCCTTCCTGGACACCTGGCTTAGAGACACTTTTGGACCAGATAACCTGTCCCTTGTATTCACTTGGAGAGGGCACACCGGTGTACCGGCTGGCCCCTCCTCCGGGTGCCTGCGCCCCATGGATGCCCGTATGCTTAACGCTAAGGACAGAGATGTGATACTACAGGGGCCAGGGAGAAGGGAGAAATATGCATAGACAATGCCACAGTAATGTTTTTTCCAGATTATTCGATGGACTTGCAAGAAAAACGCGCCACGTTTTTGGCGGTCACAACGCCTGACGTAGCCTAAACCTCTCGTACGCAATGCTGTACCCATCCAGTCTCCGAATTCAACACAGGGACTAAGTTCTTCGAGTCACCTGTGGAGCGACTACTTGGCTAGCTCAATTCGGCCACCAATTCGCAGAACAAGAAATTGAAATGATATATCCAGGCAACCAGACTAAAAATGGAAGGAACCCTATTAAAGGAAACTGTCAACCTGACTGTTGGGTGCCCAGACGGCCCCCCCCCCAAGGTAGGAACAACACTCCCCCCATTACAACTACTACCTCTACCCCCTCCCACCCCAGCCTCAAACCCCCCCACCTAAGACACCTGGAACCCTAGAAAACATGTATCACGGCTCCTCGGAAAAAACTCCAGATCCCCCCTCTCACACCCACCTGCAATGAAGATGAAACTGACAAAACATACGGCCCCCCAGGAACATTTGAACAGTATATATACCACCAGCTGACACCTGCCGAGCGATAATCCCCTGAGCAACCGTATCGGAAGAGGCTATTGCTATACCGACTCTATGAACAATCCGAACTAGATAGGAGCATATGGCCTCACAATCCGCAAAAGGGATCTGCTAACGGGACATGGGTTGTCTGGCAACCCACTCAGAGACCCTCCAACCCTTTCCTAAACTACAGGGACTAACCCAAAACAAGAATGTGTAAACTGGGATTTATCTTATCTTAGTCATTAGAGTAATTACTGTATGAAAATGTGCACAGAATCGTATGTAACTAATTTACAATGGAAATCTCGGGACGACCCGAGTGATGGCACCCACCTGAAAGATATGTACTTTAGAAATGTATATATATGTACCGATTACTAGTGATAACAATAATAGGATACAAACAAACAACCACCAATATTCTGGTTAACTTAAAAGTAATACGAGTCAATAATGTGCTATATAAGTAGATACGACCTCCTCAAATCCCCATCGGGTTCCCCTACCCCATACTACCCCTACCCTACCCCCCCCCCCTTGTATCCTATTTGTGTTTTTTTGGGGTTTTTTTTTTTATTTAAATGACCATAAAAGAAATGAAGGTTTAATACATCCAAATGATCTCTGTAGAAAACAAAGTTTATTGAGGGCTATAACGAAATAGTATAAACAACCATTTTGACAAATTTGCCTCAGCCTTGATATAGAAGGAAAGCAACCCCAAATACTTGCATCTTATGAACAAGGGAATGCTACAAGCCACTGAAGGGAAATAACAACAAGTAATGTGCTCAAAAAGTTGAACACTATTTACCCAATACTTACCAAATCCCCCCTTGCCCTTGTCCCTTCCCCCTCACCCATCCCCCACCATCTGAATAATACTTTACAGGTACTTTTAAAAACATACAAAGTCTGAAGTGGCAAATGATAATATATACTGATGGGACAATACACAAGCGACAAGCCTACATACCCCAAAAATCTGATGCTAAACACCAGGCATATATACGTAACTACCCCTATTGAATAACCTAATATCTTTACCTCCTAGGATGTATTGATAGTTCAGCAACCACTCCCTATTACTTAAATGTCTATGGGAAACTCCTCCCCAAACGTTGTTTACGTTTTTCACCACACTCACCTGTTTGGATCCCCCCACAGAGTAGAGTCCGAGACTCCTTTGAGTTGTTTAAACTATGCCCCTGTTGGACAATGTTTTAGTTTTTAAATATATGTTACCCCCTGTTTATCTCTGTTTTATTTGAGCTGGTCTGGTTCGTTGAGGTCTTCCCAGGTCCCGATCCGATGGCGCCCCACTTACACCCCCCCCACATGGATATGGTGAATCAACTAAGCCAATCAAACTGATTTCATGGAATGTCAGAGGTTTAAACCAGCCATCTAAACGTATACAGATATTCTCTTGCATTACAAAATATGCTCCAGACTATCTGCCTGCAGAGACCCACTTACTAACTACAAACCAACTCTCTGATGTGTAGGCCCTGGATTGGATGGGCTGCACATAGTGTCTGTTCATCCTACTCAAGGGGGTCTCCCTTCTTATAAAAAAACACTTAGATACAAATCATACAAGTAAAACAGACCCACACGGCTGATATGTTTTTGTAGCGACAGAACTAGACTCTCTCCCTGTGGTTCTCCTGGGTGTGTACAGTCCCCCCGCAACGGCCCTACTGTTATGAAAAATATTGCACCATTACCCACACTTTACCCAGACGCGCATGTAATCTGCATGGGCGACTTTAATCAAGTAATGTTCAAACATAAGACAGATACCATATGCCAAACCCCTCACCAAACCCCTCACCCCCTTCCTCACCAAAAAGACGTTCCATACACACGACAAAAACACATCTCCCCAGGGGTATCTCTGACCATTCCACAATATTACTAACAGTCTCCCTTACACCTCAGTCCCCCCTCAAAAAATAACTGGAACTCAACCATTCTGGTTAACCCAATTTCCCCAACAAGACCCACTACATGAACAACTAGAGGAATATATGACAATTAATGCCCCCTCACACAACCCCAATATAGTATGGGACTCACTTAAAGCTTATATACGGGGAAGATTACACTCCCCCATATCATATATAAAGCATACCACCTAGAGGACGAAAAAACTTTAACCACGTCACTAATAAAGCACAAAAAGAATATATACAACACGGTACCCAAACTAGACAAGCGACCTGGCTCCAAACACATCGACTATACAACATAAATGTACTAGAACAAGCAAACAAAATTTTTATGGCAAAATTTCTTTGAAATTGGAATCACTCAGCCAAACTATTATCCTTCATAGTCAAAGATTACACACAACAAGTCGACACAATTCTCACTATCAAGAACCAGTCAGGACCCCAACCCACTCCACACCACTGATCCTCGGACATTTACCGATATTATCACAAACAAAAAATCTGGCCTCAACCACAACTAGACCAGAAATAGCAACATATCTGGAACAAATCCCACTACCAACCATAACATTAGAGCAAAGACAATGCTGGAATCCCCATTCACTAGAAGAAATCCAATCTGCTATAGACTTTATGCCAAATGATAAAGCCCCTGGTCCAGAGGGACTCCCCATAGAAATTTTACAAAAGATAACCAATCCCAACTAATAAAACCACTGCTGGAGATGTTTAACACACAGCACACAACACCAACCTACTACCACAATCACTTTACCAGCGCACGATTATGTCCTCCCAAAACCAGGCAAAGATCTCTCGGAATGTGTCATATAGGCCAATATCCTTATTGACTTCAGACTACAAAATCCTGGCCAAACAGTAGCTCAGCGGATCAAGAAGAAAATACTATCTATTATACACCCAATCAAACTGGCTTTATGCCTGGGAAGTCCACATCTATAAATCTACGCCACACACTAATTCAACTCAATAAACCACAACTCCGGCAACCGTTGATGATATCATTGGACACTAACAAAGCATTCGACTTGGTGGAGTGGCCCTACTTAATGGAGTACTGCACCGTTTCGGGTTCGAACCTTATCATCTGGATAAAACTGCTATAACCGGCCCCCCAGGCTCAATCTTAATAAACAACAACTTTTCACAGCCCTTCCCCCTTCACAGAGGTACCCGCCAGGGTTGTCCCCTATCCCCCTATTTATTCGCTCTAGCATTGAGCCCCTAGCCACAATGATCCAAACACATAATCAAACAAAAAGTTTTTGCCTCAACCAATATGAAGAACGTCTAGGATTATATGCAGATGATATTATAATATATCCAGATAACACCAACAACTCACTTAGCACGATATTCAAATTGATTATATCTTTGGCCAATACTCCTGGACAAATCTGCTCTCTACCCAATGGACACAACACAACCCACAGCAACACAACCTGGCACCCTACCTATCGTCGAACATTTCAAATACCTAGGAGTCACCATAACGAAATCTCCCCAACATTCTACTCCTAAATCTACAGTAACCAAAACACTGGCATGGAAATCCCTCCCCCTCAACTTATGGGGTAGAACCACTTATAATTTTTTTTTATTTCCAAAAATCTTATATATGGTCCAGCACTCCCTAACATATATACCCCAATCATTTTAAAAAAACTGAATAGTATAATACCACGTTATTTGGAACAACAAAAAACCCAGATTAAACCTTGCTAAACTCCAAGCCCAAGGATATATGGAGGATTAGCCCTACCAAACCTACAGTTATGATACTGGGCCTCCAATTACAATATTTAAAATGTTGGGTAGATGTTACCAGCACCCCTACAGCCTCAGACCATAAGATGAATACATACCTCACGGGACCATATGGGCCTATCTCGAGGCTCCCAAAACTCATATGATAGGCAAAGGAAACCCATTGCACAAACAATCTTACAAAATCTGTCAACTAACTAATAAACTACTCAATACAAAAGGCCCATATACCCACACCCCACTTTGGAAAAACAAACTGCTGCCAGAACTAAAAGCATTAATGGGAGAAAAAGTATGGGAGAAATATGAAATACCAAATGAATCAATTATTGACAACAACACCCTAATCTCCTTCGCTGAACTCCAAGAAAAGAAACATCTTCCCAGTTCGATGCACTATCGGTACCTCCAACTGCAACACCATATACCACATCGCCACATAAACCTGCTATTCCCACCCGGGCCCACGAGGGGTGGTCTCACGTATATACACCCATCTGATACAGATAAAATCACAGACAAATATACAATATTCAAAATAAATGGGCTGCATGCATGGGTGAGGTGGAGACTGAACAATGGATGGGTATAGCCGCTTCACATACTCTAGCCTCCCCGTCTACTAACAATAAAATGATACAGTTCAATATCACTCATCAAGCCTATTTACACCTAGACAAACCAGGCACTTTGGGACACCAACCTATCGAACTGCTCCAAATGCGCCCACCCCGATCAGATTTTACACACTAATATGGTACTGCCCTGGAGTAGCACAGTTTTGGACAAGGTAACCCATTTTTGAACCAGCTAACACCACACCCAATACACCCAACCCCCTACTCTGTCTGTTTGGAGTTATAGAGGAGGATGTTGTGGTCTTCTTATGAAGTGATATTCCTGCAGGCATCCTTATTTTATGCAGGAAAACCATAATCCTACGATGGTTTCCCACAAAAACAACAACTACAAACCTGGATTAAGTTGATAAACACGCACCTCCCGATGATAAAATGATATATAACACAGAGGTTGTGAAAATAAGTATAAGAAATTTTGGTCGGCATGGCGACGACTCCCCAGACACACTCACCCCAAAAAAACAATAAGAGTGACATCAAAACAACACTAATACATACTTTATCCGGAATATGGAGCTAGGGTTGGGCGCCCTCGGAGAGGGGCCGGACGCCCGACCTCGCCAGCACAGGATTGGAGAAAAGAAGAAGACAGACTACAAGCTATGTTGAAATTAATATTATTTTATATTTTATGTTTATATATGAAAATACGAAATCCATATCAAGGCAATAAGATATATTGAAATATGTGATGACATAATGCATATACTATGTAACAACTGTTAAAATGCTTTTATATTGCCTCATAAAACAATTTTATAAAAAAAAAAGATACACTAAGCATGGGTACAGGTATTAACAACACTATACCTTGCTCTGCTTAACCAAGGGGTATTAACTCAATGGGGGTATTAGACTGTTTCCTTCCTTATGAATGAGCTGCGCTATTAGAGTGTCCTGGAATCACTACAACAGAGAGGAACTTCCTGTGTCCCAGGTTGCAATGCTCTGAAGGTGGTTGAGCTGCACACCCCTACACTGACATACTAAACTCCCTATGCAGAGCAACACTGTGGTCATTTACACTATATTCTATCTATCTATCTATCTATCTATCTATCTATCTATCTATCTTTATGTGCAGGATCAATTTAGATTTTGACATTTCCAAGCAAAACAAAAAATAAAACACATTATGTATGAGGGGTTCATAGTAGGGGTTAATGGGTATCAAGGGATAAGTAATATATGGACAGTACTATACGGGGTAATTGGGTTTCAGTCCTGGGATCTAACAATTGGGGAGGATAAAGGGATAATTGGGCAAGTAGTCCATGGACATTAAGTTCATTTATGCTCATTCATTTAGTGTCCCCCTATATTTGCTGTGGCTTCCTTCTCTCCCAGCAGGATATAGATTTTTTTTCTCTTCATCTAAGCAGTTGAAGTCTGGGATAAAGTCTGATAGCATCTTGAAATGGGGCTTTGTATTTGGGGCAGTGTAGAAGGAAGTGGGTCTCATCTTCTAATGTTCCCTGGTCACAGTGCTGGCACAGTCGGTTCTCTCTTGGTTTATATGTTTGTCTGTGTCGACTAGATAGATTTCTTGGCTGTGGGCACTCAGTCTGTAGAGACTCAGACTTTGATATTCTCCAGGTAGGAGGACAGTTTGTAATCTCTATCCAGTGCCTGGTAATAGTTAGTTTCTGGGACTTTGTTATTTATTTACATTTATCCAGGTAATCCAATTGGCTCTTGGTTATGGCTGCTGTGATTTCAGTTTTTGACGGGCTTTGTGGATGTGGGTTTGATGTTAGTAGGGAGCTGATGAGTTGTTTCAGTGCACATGCTTTTCTTGGTCTTTGTTGTGTAGTGAGGCTTTATGATGGTAAGAGTTGGGGCTACTGTTCTGTTGGTGAGCCCAGAATGATAGGGCCCTATTTTGCATCCAAGCAGTAATGGGAATCTGTCAAGCTCAGCCCAACAAGCGATGTTTGATTTACTGCTATGGACTGGAGGAGGTGCTTACAGAATTCGAGATGGAGTATTTCTGTTGGGCCAGATTCCCATTTTGATTGGTCTGAATAGGTGACAGGGCCCCATACTTCACTGTCATAGAGTAGGATTGGGGAATGACACTGTCAAAGATTTTAAGCCAGACTTTTACTGGTGGTTGAGGTGATACAGTTTTCTTATAGCATAGAAGGTTCGCATGCTTTTGCTTTCAGAATCTCTATAGCTGCCCTAAAGCTCCCAAATGGTTGATCTCCAGCCGAGATAAGTATATTTCTTTGTTCTCGTATTCAGTGTGAATGAAGGGCATGTGTTTTATTTTTTGTTTTTCTTTGAAACGTCATAATTTAGTTTTATTTGGATTTATGGGAAGTGCCCAGGTTGCGCGAATTCTCTAGGATGGCTAGACTGTCTTGTAGGCCACTCTCTTGTTGATAGCAGAAGAGGTCATCTGCGTAGAGCGAACTTTACATTTGTGTCATGTAGAGTAAGTTCTGGAGCTGACGAGGTTTCTAGTGCTATCTATTCTATTTTTATTTATTCTATTTATTTATTTATTTATATTATCTCTATCTAATCTCACATAAGATATTATCTATTTTATTATCTATCTCTCTATCTATCTCTCTAGCCATCCTCTCTCTATCTATCTCCATATCTATCTTATTATCTGCCTGCCTATCTATCTATCTATCTATCTACTATTAGAGATGTTCGAAACTGATGATTTTTCGTCCCGTTTTCGGATTTCTGAATTTCGAAAAATTCGAAAATCCGAAAACGGACCCATAGAAGTCTACGGGAGAAAAAATTTTGAAGTTTCTATCAATTTGAAGGGTGAATAGTAATATTAGGCTACTGTAATAACACAGGGACCTGGGGAATGGTCTGGGGAACTAAAAATATAGTAAAACTCATTTAAAATCTATCTTTCGTCATGATCGGCTGTTTTCGAGCTTTCGCAGGCTATTTTTCGAGGGTTACCGAAATCGAACACTACTTTCGAGGGTTACCGATATCACAAATCGAGGTTACCGAAATCAGCCTGTACATTCGAAGGTTGGCGAAATCGCAACAACATTCGAGGGTTACCGAAATCGATCGCTACTTTCGAGGGTTGATGGACTTACGATTTCAAGGGTTAACAGGATTCGTACAATTATCGAGGGTTACCGAAATGATCCCCACCTAAGATACAATTTTTCGAGGGTTACCGAAATCGATCCCCACCACTATACAAGTTTTCGAGGGTTACCGAAATCGATCCGCACCTACGATACAAGTTTTCGAGGTTACCGAAATCGATCAATGCTTTCGAGGTTACCGAAAACGGCGATAAAAATCGAAAACTCGGAAAATTCAGTTTCGAAAAATCCGTGAGTTCCGAAAGTTTCGTCAGGACTTCGAAACCGCCGTATCGATTCGAAACTGGGTTCTATTAGAACCAAAGTACATCTCTACATACTCTCTATCTATCTATCTATCTACTATCATCTATCTATCTATCTATCTATCTATTAGATAAGATAGATAGATAGATAGATAGATAGATAGATAGATAGATAGATAGATAGATAGATAGATAATAGATAAGATAGATAAAAGATAGGAGATAGATAGATGTATCACTCTCCATAGCTTCTCTATACTCTATAATCTTTATCTATCTATCTATCTATCTATCTAAAACACACGCACAGTTTAACCGTAAGGTGTGTAATAGCTGTTTCATACACCTTACATTATACTGACATTATTGGTGTTTTAATGTGCCCCATTTGTTAGCTTGTGCCCATGCTGTGTTCCTGGAAAACTCTGGAGCTGGAGCCACCACTGCCCACCAACTGATACACAGTGATGTTGGTTGGGTGGAAATATTGTATGGTGTGTCCCCAGCCTAAAAATC
The DNA here is from genome assembly GCA_019447015.1 of Hymenochirus boettgeri. Taxonomy (NCBI): domain Eukaryota; kingdom Metazoa; phylum Chordata; class Amphibia; order Anura; family Pipidae; genus Hymenochirus; species Hymenochirus boettgeri. The sequence continues at coordinate 28,484 of JAACNH010000550.1, forward strand.
CTTAAAAGTCACCCATTATTCTCATGGGAAATTACCGTCTGACTTGTAGTAACAGGGTCTATACTCACATCATTAAGTCTTTACTGTATATACCTCTAATGTTCTAAATGTGAAAGAAAAAGACCATGTCTATGTCATTCAGGAATAAATTGCATTTAAAATATCAGTTGTTCTGTCCCCTGTCCCCTGTTCTGTACAGATACCCTTGTATATGAATGCATTCATTACACAGATTTGTAAATAACAAGAAATCCTTTCTCTTCTTGTGTTTTGTAGTATGAGTGGTTTGCAGTATCTGAATCAAATGCCAGTTGTTCTTTTACAATTAATGGACTTGCTATGCATACACATTGACGCCAGAACAGTACACTATTCAGGTAATGTCTGTGTGCATATATTATAGACACATGTGTCTCTGCAAAAGCAAAATAATTATAAACAAAAGTGTTACAAACATAGGTGCCATGATAATTTGTTTTAATATTAAGAAATAAAGTAACTCACAGATATTTTAATAATAAAAAGAAAGATGATAGATAGATAGATAGATAGATAGATAGATAGATAGATAGATAGATAGATAGATAGATAGTAGAGATGGACGAACTTTGGGTTCTAATAGAACCCAGTTTCGAATCGAATCCGGCGGTTTCGAAGTCCTGACGAAACTTTCGGAACTCACGGATTTTTCGAAACTCGAATTTTCCGAGTTTTCGATTTTTATCGCCGTTTTCGGTAACCCTCGAAAGCATTGATCGATTTCGGTAACCCTCGAAAACTTGTATCGTAGGTGCGGATCGATTTCGGTAACCCTCGAAAACTTGTATCGTAGGTGGGGATCGATTTCGGTAACCCTCGAAAACTTGTATCTTAGGTGGGGATCGATTTCGGTAACCCTCGATAATTGTACGAATCCTGTTAACCCTTGAAATCGTAAGTCCATCAACCCTCGAAAAGTAGCGATCGATTTCGGTAACCCTCGAATGTTTGTGCCGATTTCGCCAACCTTCGAATGTACAGGCTGATTTCGGTAACCCTCGTATTTGTGATATCGGTAACCCTCGAAAGTAGTGTTCGATTTCGGTAACCCTCGAAAAATAGCCTGCGAAAGCTCGAAAACAGCCCGATCATGACGAAAGATAGATTTTAAATGAGTTTTACTTATATTTATTAGTTCCCCAGACCATTCCCCAGGTCCCTGTGTTATTTACAGTAGCCTAATATTACTATTTCACCCTTCAAATTGATAGAAACTTTCAAAATTTTTTCTCCCGTAGACTTCTATGGGTCCGTTTTCGGATTTTCGAATTTTTTCGAAAATTCGAAAATCCGAAAACGGGACGAAACTCATCAGTTTCGAACATCTCTAATAGATAGATAGATAGATAGATAGATAGGCAGGCAGATAATAAGATAGATATGGAGATAGATAGAGAGAGAGATGGCTAGAGAGATAGATAGAGAGATAGATAATAAAATAGATAATATCTTATTGTGAGATTAGATAGAGATTATTATAAATAAATAAATAAATAGAATAAATTAAAAATAGAATAGAATAGCACTAGAAACCTCGTCAGCTCCAGAACTTACTCTACATGACACAAATGTAAAGTTCCTGCTCTACGCAGATGACCTCTTACTGCTATCACCAACAGAGAGTGGCCTACAAGACAGTCTAGCCATCCTAGAGAATTTCCGCGCAACCTGGGCACTTCCCATAAATCCAAATAAAACTAAAATTATGACGTTCCAGAAGAAAAACAAAAAATAAACACACTGCCCTTCATTCACACTGAATAACGAGAACAAAGAAATATACTTATCTCGGCCTGGAGATCAACCATTCTGGGAGCTTTAGGGCAGCTATAGAGATTCTGAAAGCAAAAGCATGCTGAACCTTCTATGCTATAAGAAAACTGTATCACCTCAAACCACCAGTAAAAGTCTGGCTTAAAATCTTTGACAGTGTCATCTCCCCAATCCTACTCTATGACAGTGAAGTATGGGGCCCTGTCACCTATTCAGACCAATCAAAATGGGAATCTGGCCCAACAGAAATACTCCATCTCGAATTCTGTAAGCACCTCCTCCAAGTCCATAGCAGTAAATCAAACATCGCTTGTTGGGCTGAGCTTGACAGATTCCCATTACTGCTTGAGATGCAAAATAGGGCCCTATCATTCTGGGCTCACCAACAGAACAGTAGCCCCAACTCTTACCATCATAAAGCCTCACTACACAACAAAGACCAAGAAAAGCCATGTGCACTGAAACAACTCATCAGCTCCCTACTAACATCAAACCCACATCCACAAAGCCCGTCAAAAACTGAAATCACAGCAGCCATAACCAAGAGCCAATTGGATTACCTGGATAAATGTAAATAAATAACAAAGTCCCAGAAACTAACTATATACCAGGCACTGGATAGAGATTACAAACTGTCCTCCTACCTGGAGAATATCAAAGTCTGAGTCTCTACAGACTGAGTGCCCACAGCCAAGAAATCATATCTAGTCGACACAGACAAACATATAAACCAAGAGAGAACAGACTGTGCCAGCACTGTGACCAGGGAACATTAGAAGATGAGACCCACTTCCTTCTACACTGCCCCAAATACAAAGCCCCATTTCAAGATGCTATCAGACTTTATCCCAGACTTCAACTGCTTAGATGAAGAGAAAAAAAATCTATATCCTGCTGGGAGAGAAGGAAGCCACAGCAAATATAGGGGCACACTAAATGAATGAGCATAAATGAACTTAATGTCCATGGACTACTTGCCCAATTATCCCTTTATCCTTCCCCAATTGTTAGATCCCAGGACTGAAACCCAATATACCCCGTATAGTACTGTCCATATATTACTTATCCCTTGATACCCATTAACCCCTACTATGAACCCCTCTATACTAATGTGTTTTATTATTTTTGTTTGCTTTGGAAATGTCAAAATCTAAATTGATCCTGCCAATAAAGATAGATAGATAGATAGATAGATAGATAGATAGATAGATAGAATATAGTGTAAATGACCACAGTGTTGCTCTGCATAGGGAGTTTAGTTATGTCAGTGTAGGGGTGTGCAGCTCAACCACCTTCAGAGCATTGCAACCTGGGACACAGGAAGTTCCTCTCTGCTCTGTATGTGATTCCAGGACACTCTAAACTAGCAGCAGCTCATTCATAAGGAAACAGTCTAAATACCCCCATTGAGTTTAATACCCCTTGGTTAAGCAGAGCAAGGTATAGTGTTGTTAATACCTGTACCCATGCTTAGTGTATCTTTTTTTTTTTATAAAATTCGTTTTATTTTGAGGCAATATAAAAGCATTTTAACAGTTGTTACAGTAGTATATGCATTATGTCATCACATATTTCAATATTATCTTATTGCCTTGATATTGGATTTTCGTATTTTCATATATAAACATAAAATATAAAATAAATATTAATTTCAACATAGCTTGTAGTCTGTCTTCTTTCTTTTCTCCAATCCTGTGCTGGCGAGGTCGGCCGTCCCGGCCCCTCTCCGAGGGCGCCCAACCCTAGCTCCATATTCCGGATAAAGTATGTATTAGTGTGTTTTTGATGTCACTCTTATTGTTTTTTTGGGGTGAGTGTGTCTGGGGAGTCGTCCATGCCGACCAAAATTTCTTATACTTATTTTCACAACCTCTGTGTTTATATATCATTTTTATCATCGGGAGGTCGTTGTTTATCAACTTAATCCAGGTTTGTAGTTTGTTTTTTTTGTGGGAAAGCCATCGTAGGATTATGGTTTTCCTTGCATAAAATAAGGATGCCTGCAGGAATATCACTTCATAAGAAGACCACACATCCTCCTCTATAACTCCAAACAGACAGAGTAGGGGGTTGGGTTGTATTGGGTGTGGTGTTAGCTGGTTCAAAAATTGGGTTACCTTTGTCCAAAACTGTGCTACTCCAGGGCAGTACCATATTAGATGTGTAAAATCTGATCCGGGTTGGGCGCATTTGGAGCAGTTCGATAGGTTGGTGTTCCCAAAGTGCCTGGTTTGTCTAGGTGTATAATAGGCTTGATGAGTGATATTGAACTGTATCATTTTATTGTTAGTAGACGGGGAGGCTAGAGTATGTGAAGCGGCTATACCCATCCATTGTTCAGTCTCCACCTCACCCATGCATGCAGCCCATTTATTTTGAATATTGTTTATATTTGTCTGTGATTTTATCTGTATCAGATGGGTGTATATACGTGAGACCACCCCTCGTGGGCCCTGGGTTGGGAATAGCAGGTTTATGTGGCGGTATATATGGTGTTGCAGTTGGAGGTACCGATAGTGCATCGAACTGGGAAGATGTTTCTTTTCTTGGAGTTCAGCGAAGGAGATTAGGGTGTTGTTGTCAATAATTGATTCTATTGTGTTATTTCATATTTCTCCCATACTTTTTCTCCCATTAATGCTTTTAGTTCTGGCAGCAGTTTGTTTTTCCAAAGTGGGGTGTGGGTATATGGGCCTTTTGTATTGAGTAGTTTATTAGTTAGTTGACAGATTTTGTAAGATTGTTTGTGCAATGGGTTTCCTTTGCCTATCATATGAGTTTTGGGAGCCTCGAGATAGGCCATATATGGTCCCGTGAGGTATGTATTCATCTTATGGTCTGAGGCTGTAGGGGTGCTGGTAACATCTACCCAACATTTTAAATATTGTAATTGCGAGGCCCAGTATCATAACTGTAGGTTAGGTAGGGCTAATCCTCCCATATTCCTTGGGGCTTGGAGTTTAGCAAGGTTTAATCTGGGTTTTTTGTTGTTCCAAAATAAACGTGGTTATTATACTATTCAGTTTTTTTAAAAATGATTGGGGTATATATGTTAGGGAGTGCTGGACCATATATAAGATTTTTGGAAATAAAAAAAAATTATAAGTTGGATTCTACCCCATAAGTTGAGGGGGAGGGATTTCCATGCCAGTGTTTTGGTTACTGCTAGATTTAGGGAGTAGAATTGTTGGGGAGATTTCGTTATGGTGACTCCTAGGTATTTGAAATGTTCGACGATAGGTATGGGTGCCAGGTTGTGTGCTGTGTGGGTTGTGTTGCTGTCCATTGGGTAGAGAGCAGATTTGTCCCAGGAGTATTGGCCAAAGATATTAATCAATTTGAATATCGTGCTAAGTGAGTTGTTGGTGTTATCTGGATATATTATAATATCATCTGCATATAATCCTAGACGTTCTTCATATTGGTTGAGGCAAAAACTTTTTGTTTGATTATGTGTTTGGATCATTGTGGCTAGGGGCTCAATTGCTAGAGCGAATAAATAGGGGGATAGGGGACAACCCTGGCGGGTACCTCTGTGAAGGGGGAAGGTCTGTGAAAAGTTGTTGTTTATTAAGATTTGAGCCTGGGGGGCCGCGTATAGCAGTTTTATCCAGATGATAAGGTTCGAACCCGAATCGGTGCAGTACCTCCATTAAGTAGGGCCACTCCACCAAGTCGAATGCTTTGTTAGTGTCCAATGATATCATCATACGGTTGCCGGGATTGTTGTGGTTTATTTGAGTTTGAATTAGTGTGTGGCGTAGATTTATAGATGTGGACTTCCCAGGCATAAAGCCAGTTTGATTTGGGTGTATAATAGATAGTATTTTCTTCTTGATCCGCTGAGCTACTGTTTTGGCCAGGATTTTGTAGTCTGAAGTCAATAAGGATATTGGCCTATATGATCCACATTCCGAGAGATCTTTGCCTGGTTTTGGGAGGACTATAATCGTCGCTGTGTAAAGTGATTGTGGTAGTAGGTTGGTGTTGTGTGCGTGGTTAAACATCTCCAGCAGTGGTTTTATTAGTTGGGATTGGTATCTTTTGTAAATTTCTATGGGGAGTCCCTCTGGACCAGGGGCTTTATCATTTGGCATAAAGTCTATAGCAGATTGGATTTCTTCTAGTGTAATGGGGGATTCCAGCATTTGTCTTTGCTCTAATGTTATGGTTGGTAGTGGGATTTGTTCCAGATATGTTGCTATTTCTGGTCTAGTGTGGTTGAGGCCAGATTTTTTTGGTTGTGATAATATTCGGTAAATGTCTCGAGGATCAGTGGTGTGGAGTGGGTTGGGGTCCCTGACTGGTTCTTGATAGTGAGAATTGTGTTCGACTTTGTGTGTAATCTTTGACTATGAAGGATAATAGTTTGGCTGAGTGATTCCCAATTTCAAAGAAATTTTGCTTCATAAAAATTTTTTTTGTTTGGCTTTTTCTAGTATCATTATGTTGTATAGTCGATGTGTTTGGAGCCAGGTCGCTTGTCTAGTTTGGGTACCGTGTTGTATATATTCTTTTTGTGCTTTTATTAGTGACGTGGTTAAAGTTTTTTCGTCCTCTAGTGTGGTATGCTTGATATATGATATGGTGGAGTGTAATCTTCCCCGTATATAAGCTTTAAGTGAGTCCCATACTATATTGGGGTTGTGTGAGGGGGCATTAATTGTCATATATTCCTCTAGTTGTTCATGTAGTGGGTCTTGTTGGGGAAATTGGGTTAACCAGAATGGATTGAGTTTCCAGTTATTTTTTGAGGGGGACTGAGGTGTAAGGGAGACTGTTAGTAATATTGTGGAATGGTCAGAGATACCCCTGGGGAGATGTGTTATTTGTCGTGTGTATGGAACAGTCTTTTTGGTGAGGAAGGGGGTGAGGGGTTTGGTGAGGGGTTTGGCATATGGTATCTGTCTTTATGTTTGAACATTACTTGATTAAAGTCGCCCATGCAGATTACATGCGCGTCTGGGTAAAGTGTGAGTAATGGTGCAATATTTTTCATAACAGCTAGGGCCGTTGCGGGGGGACTGTACACACCCAGGAGAACCACAGGGAGAGAGTCTAGTTCTGTCGCTACAAAAACATATCAGCCGTGTGGGTCTGTTTTTACTTGTATGATTTTGTATCTAAGTGTTTTTTTTATAAGAAGGGAGACCCCCTCTTGAGTAGGATGAACAGACACTATGTGCAGCCCATCCAATCCAGGGCCTACACATCAGAGAGTTGGTTGTAGTTAGTAAGTGGGTCTCCTGCAGGCAGATTATGTCTGGAGCATATTTTGTAATGCAAGAGAATATCTGTATACGTTTAGATGGCTGGTTTAAACCTCTGACATTCCATGAAATCAGTTTGATTGGCTTAGTTGATTCACCCATTATCCATGTGGGGGGGGGTGTAAGTGGGGCGCCATCGGATCGGGACCTGGGAAGACCTCAACGAACCAGACCAGCTCAAATAAACCAGAGATAAACAGTGGGTAACATATATTTAAAAACTAAAACATTGTCCAACAGGGGCATAGTTTAAACAACTCAAAGGAGTCTCGGACTCTTACTCTTGCTGGGGGGGATCCAAACAGGTGAGTTGGTGAAAAACGTAAACAACGTTTGGGGAGGAGTCTCCCATAGACATTTAAGTAATAGGGAGTGGTTGCTGAACTATCATATACATCCTAGGAGGTAAAGTATATTAGGTTATTCACTAGGGGTTAGTTACGTACATATATGCCTGGTGTTTAGCATCAGATTTTTGTGGGTATGTAGGCTTGTCGCTGTGTATTGTCCCATCAGATATATTTATCATTTGCCACTTCAGACTTTGTATGTTTTTAAAAGTACCTGTAAAGTATTATTCAGATGGTGGGGGATGGGTGAGGGGGGAAGGGACAAGGGCAAGGGGGGGATTTGGTAAGTATTGGGTAAATAGTGTATCAACTTTTTTGAGCACATTACTTGTTGTTATTTCCCTTCAGTGGCTTGTAGCATTCCCTTGTTCATAAGATGCATAGTATTTGGGGTTGCTTTCCTTCTATATCAAGGCTGAGGCAAATTTGTCAAAATGGTTGTTATACTATTTCGTTATAGCCCTCAATAAACTTTGTTTTCTACAGAGATCATTTGGATGTATTAAACCTTCATTTCTTTATATGGTCATTTAAATAAAAAAAAAAAACCCCAAAAAAACCACAAATAGGATACAAGGGGGGGGGGGGTAGTATGGGGTAGGGGAACCAGATGGGGATTTGAGGAGGTCGTATCTACTTATATAGCACATTATTGACCTCGTATTACTTTTAAGTTAACCAGAATATTGGTGGTTAGTTGTGTTTGTATCCTATTATTGTTATTCACTAGTAATCGGTACATATATATACATTTTCTAAAGTACATATCTTTCAGGTGGGTGCCATCACTCGGGTCGTCCCGAGATTTCCATTTGTAAATTAGTTACATACAGATTCTGTGCACATTTTCATACAGTAATTACTCTAATGACTAAGATAAGATAACATCCCAGTTTACACATTCTTTGTTTTGGGTTAGTCCCTGTAGTTTAGGAAAGGGTTGGAGGGTCTCTGAGTGGGTTGCCAGACAACCCATGTCCCCTGTAGCAGATCCCTTTTGCGGATTGTGAGGCCATATGCTCCTATCTAGTTCGGATTGTTCCATAGAGTCGGGTATAGCAATAGCCTCTTCCGATACGGTTGCTCAGGTATTATCGCCTGGCAGGTGTCAGCTGGGTTATATACTGTTCAAATGTTCCTGGGGGGCCGTATGTTTTGTCAGTTTCATCTTCATTGCAGGTGGGGTGAGAGGGGGGGATCTGGAGTTTTTTTCCGAGGAGCCGTGATACATGTCTTTCTAGGGTTCCAGGGTGTCCTTAGGTGGGGGGGTTTGAGGCATGTGGGGTAGGGAAGAGGTAGTTTGTAATGGGGGAGTGTTGTTCCTACCTTGGTGGGGGGGGGGCCGTCTGGGCACCCAATCAGTCATGGTTGACAGTTCCTTTTAATAGGGTTCCTTCCATTTTTAGTCTGGTTGCCTGGTATATCATTTTCAATTTCTGGCTGGTGGGCCGAATTGACCGTCTAGCCAAGTAGTCGCTCCACAGGTGACTCGAAGAACTTAGTCCCTGTGTTGAATTCGGAGACGTGATGGGTACAGCATTGCGTACGAGAGGTTTAGGCTACGTAGGCGTTGTTTGACCGCCAAAAACGTGGCGCGTTTTTCTTGCAAGTCCATCGAATAATCTGGAAAAAACATTACTGTGGCATTGTCTATGCATATTTCTCCCTTCTCCCTGGCCCCTCGTAGTATCACATCTCTGTCCTTAGCGTTAAGCATACGGGCATCCATGGGGCGCAGGCACCCGGAGGAGGGGGCCTAGCCGGTACCCGGTGTGCCCTCTCCACAGTGAATACAGGGGACAGGTTATCTGGTCCAAAAGTGTCTCTAAGCCAGGTGTCCAGGAAGGCCTTCTATGCCCTCTGGCAGCCCGACCATCCGTATATATTTTGGCGGCAGCCCGACCATCCGTATATATTTTGGCGGCGTGATCTGTTTTCCAGATCGTCCGCGCATGCTTGTTGGGCCTGTAATTGTCGCTGTAGAGCTGCTATTTTGTTTGGGGTGGGCTGCATATTATCCTCTGCCCCGGAGACCTGGCCCTCAAGATCACCCACCCGGGCCCGTAAAGTTTGCATGTCCACGTCTATCCTTACCTCCTCTATCAGGGCTGTCAGGGTTGCCTTGGTGTCCCGAATTGCCTCCAGGAATTGGGATGATGAGGGTTCAGTAGGGTTTGAGGGGGTGGCAGTGGCTGCGTTTGGGTTCTGTGGGGCAGCATCTGTCCGTCATCTGTCTGTCCTGGCGGAGGCCCAGGACCCTCTGTCGAGGTATCCGAGTCCCCACGTCTGCTCAGACCACCATCTTGGCCACGCCCCCTATTGTATCTTGTTTAATTGTTAAAGGGAAACTATAGTGCATATAAAGTTTTTTTTAAAAACAGTTAAATAAAAAGTACCTGAGGCAGGGAGGTAGGATTGGTGCTTTTTACCTCCAAATATAATTTCTATGAGGAGAAGCAGGATGAAGAATACTGCTTCTGCCAGTCTTCCTGAATGCTTCAGCACTATCTTTAATATAGAATGGCCCAGGGCCATAACCTGGCAGATGAAAACTGTATTTGCTGTAGCCCCTCAACAAAACAATATTGGGAGGTAGGAATAATCAATCCTATCTCCTTGCCCCAGGTGCTTTTCATTTTTTAAAAGTTAATTTTTACAGTATAGTTGTCCTTTACTTCTATATTGACTGTTCCATGTATGTTTTTTTGTTTTCACAGTGCACAACAACTGTATGAAGGATTAAAAATTTTAAACTAAAGCACCTGTCTAGAGACACTCTGCATAATTACAGAAACCAAGGGCTGTTACAGATAGCTAGCTAGATACATAGATAGAGAGATGTAGACAGACAGATAGATATGGAGATAGAGAGATGGATAGATATGGATATATATATATATATATATATATATATATATATATATATATACAAACATAGAAAAGATAATCAATGCACATTCCTAGGCCCCATACAATATCATATTACCTGCACACTGGCATACTTTATAAACAAAGGGGTTTTAGTATACATTACTGTGATCACATAAATAGCCTTCCAACCAAGTCAAGGTAACCCCAGTCTGGAAGGTCCTAACGTCTAACCTTTTTAAATTACTTTTACTTCAATTATGATTAGCAAACTTTTGCATTTCTCATTCTTACACACTGGGTCCATATAACAGGCTCTCTCACCTCCCCCCAGCCCTTTGGCTTTTTAAAATGGGGGAAGGGAAGAGGCCATCCAGTGCTTTATATTAAAGGCATAGGGCCTCCCATAAAAGGGGCGTGTTGGGGGTGCTATTACCACATGGAGGCTTGGCCAGGCCTCCCAATAAATACATACAATACAAGGATTGTGGAAGCACTCCAATTAGGCTAATTTACAACTACATTTAGATCAGTAGCACTTCCGCTAAATGTAGTTTTGTGTCCATCTCTAATTAGTCATCAGTCCAAATTAAATCTTTTTCCATACCTGCAAGCAGTCTGATAATTCTCCCTGCAATGGTACCCCTCTGGTTTCCTTTAAGAATCCAACCATTAATGATAGGTTGTCCGTATATTTTATATGACATTTGCAGGGAGATGTAATAAAAGTATTTATCGTTAAAAATTGTGCTAATTTTGTCCCAACCAATCAGATGTTATTTACCATTTGAAAGCTAACATCTGATTGGTTGGGGCAAAATTAGCACCATTTTTAATGATAAGAACTTTTATTACATCTCTTGGAGTGCAAGATCCTTGGACAGCATGTGCTGTTAATGAATAAACTAATTGTAAAAATTTGCTAACTTAAGGTGGGTACACACCATACAATCCTTTTCTCCGGGCCAACCAATCGAGGCTTCCAACCGGTGGGACAGGAGGAAGGAATGACGGTCGCGGCAAAAGCAGCCACGTCTGACACTTAGCCGAGACCAGTTGTGCGGTCCTCTATGGATTGCTTGTGGTTTTCCAACCTGTCCGATCGTGCATTCGTCCGATTCGGATGAAGGAAAAGTTGTCAATCCGTCGGAGACGCCATACAATAATTCGTTCTAACTGACCGAAACACTGAAATGTCGGCCGGTCAGGCCGAATTATTGTATGATGTGTACCCAGCTGAAGAAACTAAGACACAATACTAATCCAGAAGTTCCTACAAATATGATGAATTGCAGATATACTGCATATAAAAGGTATATTTTATGTGCTATATTTCTACAATGTAGATTAAAATATCTGTGGTCTATTTTTGCCTTTAAAAAGGAGTAAAAATTATTGGCTCGAGTATAAACCGAGGGTAGAAATTATGACCACTACTGCTTTCTGATTCTGTATTGTTTTGAGGCTTTAGTTTCCCTTTAAATGGACAGCAGAAGTCCCATACAGAAATAGTCATACTGTATTTGGCTATTACTGTATGGGAATTGTTCTGTCCATTTTAAAGGCAACTAAATCCTCATTCCTTGACACTCTAGATGTTTGGAAACTACAACTCCCAGCATGCTTTTTTTGCTGGGAGTTGTAGTTTCCAAACATCTGCAGTGGCAATTACTGTACCTCCCCCCCTCTGAGAGTCCCCCCCTCTGAGAGTCAGTTGCCTTCTCCTACCTTGGACGATCGCTCCGGTTCCTCTGCTCTGCTTCCTCTGCAGCATGCTCTGCATCCTCTGCTGGCCGACGTCACTACTCTACTCTACTCCCTTCCTAATGCCGAGTAGTGACATCAGCCAGAAAAGGATGCGGAGTGAGTGGCTGCCAGAGCAGGTAAGTCTTTGACTCAAGTATAAGTTTTCAGAGATTCAGTTTTCAGTCTATTTTTTTAGCTTGAAAATCTTGGTTTATACTTGAGTATATACGGTAGGCCTCATGTAAAGTATTTATTGTTCTTACATCTCCATTTTCAGCAGTTGCTTCTATTATATTCTGAAGCTGAACAATATCAGAGGAAGGTCCAGTGATCATAGATGTGCCAGTATCAACAATAGCCTGACACCCTCCGCTGCAGAACACAACCTCACCATTGATTTGGATGCTGCAGAAAGAGAAAATCAAGTTGTTAACATCCTTTTATAACTCTATCCCTTTATTTAAGGGTCTGTTTTTTTACTTTTCTAAGGAATTGACAATGTCAATACATCTTAATGGTGATGTAATTTACATATTTACATAAAATGAAAAGGTAAAAACTGTAAAAGGAATTTGTGTAAAATATATGATGCATGGGTATTTTGGGGAGGGGATTTCTAAAAGGATTTTCATGGGCTCAATCAGCATCCCACCAATCTCATAATGTAAAAAATATTCTATACTTGTTACAGGTGTAAACCTAATTATAGCAAATATGTTGTCCAATGTATGCTTGTTCCTTTTGTCCCTCTATAAACGCTTAACACAGTGGTAAGTACTGTGGGCATTAGCTGTACTACAGAGATTAACTGATATGTTATAATATTCAGACATCCCACCCTGCCAAAACTCATTTCAGGGAGGGTACCCACACATTTCAGGGGGGATACCCACCACCTAAAGCCCCATCCCAAGATTAACGCATAATCCATGCATACAGACACACACATGTATACAGTCAGACACTATTGCATACAAACACATGCATGCACAGTCATGTCACTATTAAGTGTTTTTGTCACTTGTTAACCGCTGAAAGACACTGACATCATCATCAGGGAGATTGTATATTATTTCAGGGAGTCAGGGATCTGCCACTAAAATCAGGGAGACTTCCTGAATTTCAGGGAGACGTGGGATGCCTGTAATATTGGTCATTTTGGAATCCATTTCATTCTAATACTGGTACCAGGAAAAGGTCAATAATTATTAAAGGGACAAACACCTATATGTGGGCTTTATTACTCTGTATGTGGACAGTATCATACTTGTTCCCAATCCATTAACGCTTTTCATGTATGCACCTTGACTGCTATGAAATATAACCCACTATCAGCCCAATAAACATTTCTGATGGCCTAAGCAAAAGGGCACTGGTTATGACACCTATATAACTAGTTGTTTGTTGGTTAGCCACAGAGTGGCATTGGAGATCTAAAAAATGGCCCTGTTGGAATGAAATGTGAATATATATGTTTGTGCATGTGTTTGTGTACAATCAGCTAGGCTATGTTAAAAACTGGGGGAGTATCACCTATTCTTGCATTACTGCTTCTTTAAGTAAAAAAAAAAACAAAGGACACAATGCTAAAGGGGTGCTAATGCAAATCAAAAAAACAAAACAAAAAATGGAACTGTGCAATACAGAATCACGCTAAGGCCAACTGTCGTTAGGGGCACTTCCAGGCACCCTATGTGCTGTGCCCACTTCCTGTCCCAAATAAGCCACACCCACTAGGTACTAAATAGAGATAGATAGAGAGATAAACAGACAAACATAGATAAACTGAGAAATAGATACACAGCCAGGAAGTTATAAATAGAAAGCAAGAGAAATAGACAGAGAAAAGGTGTAGGTAGAGATACACATAATAATGACACAGAGGCACAGTATTCCATTATACTGATAGCAAACGGGCAATTTCAGTATATACTTGTAGCAATTTGGCAATTTCAATATATACTGGTAGCCATGAGAATTTCATTACATACTAGTAGCCATAGGATTTCCATTACATACTGGTAGCAAACTGGTCATTTCATCACATACTGGTAGCCATGGGTATTGGATTACATACTGGGAGCAAACTGGCATTTCCATTATATACTGGTAGCACACTGGCAATTTCATTATATACTGGTAGCAAAATGGCAATTTCATTAGATACTGGTAGCCATGAGAATTTCATTACATACTAGTAGCCATAGGATTTCCATTACATACTGGTAGCCATGGGTATTGGATTACATACTGGTAGCAAACTGGCAATTTCAATACATACTGGTAGCCATTTCATTACATACTGTTAGCCATGGGAATTTCATTGCATACTGGTAGTCATGGGATTTTCATTACATACTGGTAGCTATGGGCATTTTTTCACATAATGGCAGCAAACTGGCAATTTCATCATACTGGGGTAGGCTATAAACTACCACATGTGCAGGGCACTCAATATATTAGTGCAGGCAGTGGCAGCATTTGATAATGTGCACTACTAGATATGCAGAGTATAATATTACCAAATGCTGCCACTGCCTCCACCAATATAATGAGTGGATTGCCCTGCACAAGGGGTAAGTAATAGCCTAATAGGGCTATGCGGCTATTACCTACCCATGTGCAAGTGAAGCAGCTGGAGGCCAGAATTCATTGCAGAGGCAGCACAGGGGCGGCAGTTCCAAGTAGTACATCGCAGCTACGCGATGACATCATCGCGCCAACATGCGCAGCCGCGGAGTACTACTTGGAAAAGGAGGTTCGGGGCACCTCTATTATGTAAGTAGTGTCAAAACTTTAGGGGCACTTTGCCAAACATCCGGGGCACATGTCCAGAATGCTTTAACATAGCAACACCTTTGACTGACCTAAAAAGCCAAGAACACATCAGACAAGCAACGCCTAGCACGTTTCATTTCAAATGCCATTTCCTTAAAGGCTCTGAAAGAGTGACCTCTAAGATCTGAAGGGCTTGGGAACGTCTAATAATTGGGGCTTATATAATCTAAGCTTATTGAGCAGAATTTTTAATTTCCAAGTGTCAAATTCTCTGTTTTTTAGCCTCTGATTATATGAAAAAGTACTTACTTCTCTAGTTGTATCTGCCAGTAGCCTTGGATAGTGACTGGAACCCAGTTTAACTGACCAGAGTAGCGTGAAGGATCAAATCCTCCGAATATTAATTCCCCTCCTACTACTGCATTGGGAATCCTGAGTAAATTAAAAAGAGAATCTGGATTTTTTAATGTATCAAATATTTTGTTTAGCTTTTATAGCAAAGATTTACAAATAATCAGAATACACTGTATTATATTTGTGTTACTAAATTAATTAATCTATGTACATAAAAGTCAATGTATGTTTGTATATTCCAGAAAAACTTCCTAACAGCTGGGACAATTTTGATGAAACTTGGCATTCATACGTTTCAGGATCCAGAAAAAAAAAAAATAGGCTACTTTATAACTTTTACAAACAACCCCTTACCGCATTTTTTTTTTTTAAATTCGTTTTATTTTTTTTTCCACCAAAATCATAATCATATTACAATGTTCAGATTATTGATACAATATTACATCTTGTTTAAGTATATAGCACATAACACATTTCTAGTATCATTCGGATTATCGTTTCAGTATTTACATGCTGTCGACATCTGTGTCATTAGTACAGACCAGTTTATTGGTGAATTTAAGTTATAGCATTTATTCCAGATATATTTTTTAAGAAAAAAAGACATAACACAAACTATGTAAATAAAGCCTATTAACTGTCTCCGTATGTTACCTTTATACATTGTCTCTGTGCCTTGTTGTCCCATCCGCCGGCCTCTCCGCCTATCCAGCCTATCCAGTATTTAGTTAGTTGTGAGTGGTGAGTCGATCCACGTTCCCCAGATTTTACTAAATTTGTCTGGGCATCTCCTATGTTTGTACAGAATTTGTAATAAGGGTAGATCACCATTTATTAATTTGACCCAGGTCTTCACCTTTGGCTTTTTGTGTGACAACCATCTCATCACAACAGTTTTCCTTGCATAGAACATAGCTGTTTGCAAAAACAGCAATTCATATCCAGACCATACATCCTCCTCCATAATCCCAAATATACACCCAGCTATCGTATTTCGTATAGGGTGAGGCGATAGGCGTGACATCATTTGGATCACTTCCTCCCAAAACCCAGCCACAATCGGGCACCCCCACATTAAATTAATAAAATCTGCATCTGGACCATGACATTTGGGGCACTCAGCAGCTTCTGGTTTGAAATGTTTCATTTGTTTGGGTGTACAATACGCCTGGTGCATTATTTTCAATTGTATCAGCTTATTATTCGCTGCTGGTGAAGCAGTTATATGAGAGCTAATTACTTCTGCCCATTGTTCATTGTCTAGATCCTGTAGATATGGTATCCACTTATTTTTAATTGCGTCCACACACCCTTGTGACTTAGTCTGTATAAGTGATAAATATAATTTCGATATCACCCCACGCAAACCTTGGGTACGGATTATACCAATAGCCGGGTGCTTAGTTATACCCTTAGTGAATTGAGCTAAGTATATTCTAAGAGCATGTCTAAGCTGCATATAACGAAAATGCATACCTCCCTTCAGTTCGTACCTCTCCTGTAAAGTTTGGAACTCAATCAGCCCAGACCCCTGTGTAATCTGCCCCAGTTCCTTTATCCCCGCCTCCAACCAGAGTGATTTTTCAGATAGGCCACACAATTCGGGTAGCATTTTATTATTCCATAGAGGGGAGTGTGTGTAAGGTCCAGTTAGACCCAGCAGTCGATTAGCTAGTCGCCAGATTTTTTGCGCTTGTTTGTGAAGTGTAGTACCACTTCCAACCATGTGAATTGTCGGAGCCTCCAGGTAGGCCATAAATGGGCCTCTAATATATTTAGTTAGCATAAGATCAGATTCCGTTGGTGTGTCAAAGTCATTAACCCAGCACTTCAAATACCTGAGATGAGAGGCCCAGTAGTATAGTTGCATATTAGGGAGAGCCAATCCCCCCAAATCCTTGGGAGCTTGTAATTTGGTGGCGCTCACTTTTGCTCTACCATTGCTCCAGACAAACGACAATACCAGACTGTTCAATTTTTTAAAAAAAGAGAGAGGGATATAACTGAGAGAGTGCTGGACTGTATATAAAATCTTGGGCAGCAGCACCATCTTAACCAGCTGCACCCTACCCCACAGACTCAGTGGTACATTCCCCCATGCCCGAGTTTTAACTCGAACATGTTCTAGTAGTGGGTTAATATTTAGAGCGTAAAATACTTGTGGTGACTTGGTAATGTTCATCCCCAGATATTTAAAATGAGGTACTATCGGTATGGGTACTGGTGTTATTATAGCGCGGGCCGGAATAGGATCGAGTGGATACAATGCAGACTTCCCCCAATGTTCCAAAGGTGGTGACCAGCTCAAATGTAGCTGAAAGTGCACCCTGTGAGTTATCAATATACAATATAATGTCGTCTGCATATAGCCCCAGTTTTTCCTCTAGTTCCCCTAGCCTAAATCCGTTGATCCTGCTGTCGTTTCGTAGAATTGCTGCCAGTGGCTCAATGGCCAGAGCAAACAAGTATGGTGAAAGGGGACACCCCTGGCGGGTGCCCCTGTGCAGTGAGAATGGC
The DNA here is from genome assembly GCA_019447015.1 of Hymenochirus boettgeri. Classification (NCBI taxonomy): domain Eukaryota; kingdom Metazoa; phylum Chordata; class Amphibia; order Anura; family Pipidae; genus Hymenochirus; species Hymenochirus boettgeri. Next base: position 46,179 of record JAACNH010000550.1, read on the forward strand.
TTTGATAAGCTGCAGTTCACCTGGACCTGTGCCACGGGAGCTGCATATAATATCTGGACCCACTTAACAAAACTTGGACCAAATCCAAACACTCTAAGCACCTCCACCAGGTATGCCCACTCCACTGAATCAAATGCCTTGGCGGCATCTAGGGACAAAATTATACGGTTTCCACGGTTATCATGGTCCATTTGTGTCTGGATCAGTGTACGACGTAGGTTAATAGAGGTGGATTTGCCGGGCATAAAACCCGTTTGGTTTGGATGGACTATGGACATTATAACAGATTGTAGTCTGATTGCCAATACTTTAGCCAGCACTTTGTAGTCTGATGTCAATAGGGAGATAGGGCGATATGACCCGCACTCCGCTGGGTCTTTTCCAGGCTTTGGTAACACCACTATTGTGGCGGAGTAAAGTGAGGGGGGGAGCAAATTCTGTTCATAAGAGTGGGTATACATATCTAGTAAGGGCTGTGTCATCTGTTCCTGATATCTTTTGTATATATCTATAGGGAGACCATCCGGTCCGGGCGCTTTCCCCGCTGTCATCTGTTGTATCGCAAATTGGATTTCTTCTAGGGTCAGTGGTCTGTCTAGCGATTGTCTATGTATGGGGCTTAGTGTAGGGAGTCCTATGTCGGCTAAGTATTTCGCTATCTCTGGGGGTGTGCGGTCAAGTCGTGAAGTATATAGGTCTGAGTAGTATTCTTCAAACTCTCTCAGAATGTGCGGGGTAGAGTGCAGCATTCCATCGCCCCCGGACCTTATAGAAAGTATGGTGTTTGTCTGCGTGTGGTCTCTAGTCAGAAACATGAGTAATTTGCCCGACTGATTGCCATTTTCAAAGTAGTTTTGACGTATAAAAAATTGTTTATTTGTAGCTTTAACTGCTATTATATTATTATATCTTCTTTGAGCAATCGACCACGCTGAGTAGTTTGCTGGGGTATTTTGTTCTATGTACAATCTTTCTGTTTGTGCTAGGCGGGCCATCAGTTCTTCCTCGCTCTCTCTAGTGGTGCGTTTTATAAACGATATGGTGGAGTGCAATTTTCCCCTCAGATATGCTTTTAAGGCCTCCCATCTCAGACTATGGTTACTAGACATTAGATTAAACGCCACAAACTCTCCTATCTGCTCACCCAACTCATCCGGTTGTGGAAACTGAGACAACCAAAAAGGGTGGAATTTCCATGGTCTGACGGTCCTGGAAGAGTCAGGACACTTGACACACATTAATATTGGTGAGTGGTCGGATATACCTCGAGTGAGGTGTGTTATCTGGGTTACCAAGGGGGCAGTTCTCTTGGAGATAAGAATAAGATCTATTCGGGAGAATGTATTGTGGGTCTGTGAATGACAGGTATACTCCAAAACATTAGGGAATCTCTGTCGCCATATATCTACCATTCCCCAGGATTCCACAAGATTCGCCAGTGGCGTCCCGGCGCCAGGGCCCCCAGATCGGTCCTGCATGTCACCAGGACCCCAGCGATCCCTGACAGTACACATAGTGCTGTTAAAATCTCCCATACATATAGCATGGGCCTCTGGGTACTGAATCAGAATAGGGGCAATCAGCTTGAGAACCGAAAGGGCTGTTCCAGGGGGGTTGTATATTCCCACCAGGGCTGTTAGGGAGGACTCCAATCTAGCTATTACACATACATATCTCCCATACGGGTCTGTTTTTACGTTCAGGATCTGGTGCCTTAGAGATTTCCCAATCAAAATGGAGACACCTCTTGAATAAGCAGAGCACACACTGTGTGCCGACCAAGAAACCCACGGTTTCTGTATTAGTCTAGTAGTATTGTGCAATAAGTGCGTCTCCTGTAAACATACTATATCAGGTGCATATCTATTAAGGTAGGTGAAGACCTGGGTCCTTTTGCTTGGCGTCCCCAGTCCCCTTACATTCCAGGAAATAATTTTGATTGCTGGGTTAGACTCACCCATTCTTAAGTTGTATCAACTGGTGTTTTGTGGCGGTGGAGGCGGCAGGAGGGCACGACTTCAGGACGGCTTCGTTCCATCAATGAGACTAAGGAATAAACATAAACATAAACTTTTAACATTTAAACAAGTTTCAACTAGCAAAGTTATGCTAATTCTGGGCTACCTTATCTAAGTATCGGACTTATGCAATTACCAGCAGTTCGTATAGTGATTTTATGGTTGCCCTGATGGCGGGGGGGATGAGCGGAAATACAAACATCACCAGATGTTGGGGAATAGGCTCCCCCGATTCCGTCGTATTTACCTTCCCTTATTGAGAAGCAAAGTACAGTATTTATAGATTCTCTATTGAGTCCACGTGCCTAAATACGTGGCGTCGCCTGTGGTGGGTATGGGGATAGAAATCTTTTGGGTAGCAGTACAGCAGGAACTAGACGGAAGATTAATTTCCTACTCACAATCATGATACATTAGCATGTGGTTTCTCCCGGACCTTCAATCATTACAACAATTATTATAGTGATTTTAAACTATATACATTCCCATGCATGTTTCACATCTTATGACATACATCTCCCGTGACTCATATCCCAGACCCCCAATTCAATTTTATTGCCTTCCCATTGGCCGTTAGACATATCCGATTACTCTGGTTATCAGATCCTCAGCTCATCTGTTATTATTAGTTGGAGGTAAGTTGGATCGATAATTGTTCCATGTCGTTTAGCCATATTGGGGTGCAGGAGGGCTAGGTTGCTCCTCAGTTCTGTTTATAGGTGTGTCCAGAAATGGGTGCAGTGTATTGCCCTCGGCCCTCTTTTAGTGGTTAGGTTGATGCGCATATAGCTAACTCAGACCTGTAACCTCCGGTATCATAAATGTGTCAGTATGTCTCTATATTCGTTATACATTTCCGTATATTTTAGTTTAAGTTTTAACAAGCAAGCTGGTAACACAGTTTAACACATAAAAACAATAATACTTATACCAACGTAGTCCAGGCCTGTGGAAGCCCGGGGGGGGTTAAACTATAGATTTGTACTGCCACCCTTGTTGTTGTAGTGTGTCTGCGCATCACTGATTTCTTTATCGAGCAGGACCAAGACCAAATTTAGCATCCAGCCATTCAGTAGCCTCCACCGGGGTATCAAAGAATTTGGAGATATTGTCATGTTGTATTCGGAGCCTTGCCGGGTACATCATGGCATACGGTAAGTTCAACCCGCGTAGACGTTGTTTAACCCCTATGAACATCGCCCTGCGCTTCTGTAATTCCGCCGAGTAGTCCGGGAATATCATTACTGTAGAGTTCTCTATGCGAAGTTCTCCCTTCTCTCTGGCTAAGCGAAGGATGGCATCTCTATCTTTGGCATTCAACAGTCTAGCCAGCAGGGGACGGGGCCTAGCTCCAGGTGGTAGGGGACTAGCTGGTACTCGGTGCGCCCGTTCAACTGTAAACACCGGGGATAGTTTATGGGACCCAAAAGTTTCTCTCACCCATGCTTCCAAAAATCCCTCTGGGTCTCTACCTTCTATTCCTTCTGGTACGCCGACCAATCTAACATTTTGGCGCCGTGAACGATTTTCCAGGTCCTCCGACCGAGCCTGCTGGGCCTGAATTTGCTGGCGGAGTGTCACAACCTCTTGTGTGAGCGGGTTTGTGGTATCTTCCACCTCCGACATTCTTTGTTCCAGCTCTCCCACTCGGCCTCGTAGCGCCTGCATGTCGTGCCTCAGCAGCCCAACATCGATCTTCACCTCCTCAATCAACACGGTGAGAGAGGCCTTGGTGTCCTGAATCGCTGCCATTATCTGCGCTGCGGTGGGTTCATTGTTCCGTGGGGGACTATCTGTCGCCGCCGCTTGCTGCGCGCCTACAGTCTCCTGTTGCGTGGCCTCCACGTGATCAGGCCCAGAGGCGTTCACTTGGGCCTGGTCTGGCTCCCGTCTCGCATATTTCCCCAGTTTTTCGGCATATTGCAGGTCTTTGTCCGGTTTTCCGTATTTAGGCATCGTGGGTGAATGCTCAGCGTGCTTTCTGTGTCGAATTTTTAGTATTTGCGTCTCTCAGGATGACTATACAGGATTTAGCCGGGAGAGCCTCAGATCCCCACACCCGCTCACGCCGCCATCTTAACCACGCCCCCCCTTACCGCATTTTTAAGTTAATTGCCTAGGTCAGGAGTGCCCAACATGTGGCCTACATTGCTATATAATTCCTCCCAACTGTTGTGATGAAATCTGCTCTGTGTTTTGCTGGCTGCATAGCTCAGTTGCATATCATAGATTAGTGTGTGTCCTGAGCAGAAAGTCTCTGCTCAGAACACAACCTAACCTGAGATATGCAGCCAAATATTATTATTGTTATTAAGGATTTATATAGCGCCAACATATTCCGAAGCACTTTACAATTACATGTTTACATTCACATCAGGGCCTGCCCCAAAGAGCTTACAATCCAAGCAAATTTATTTGACACATACAACCTATCAGTATGTCTTTATGATTGTGGGGGAAACCGGAGTGCACCCACGCAAACATGGGGAGAACATACAAACTCCTTGCAGATGTGTCCAAGGGTGGAATTGAACTCAGGACTTCAGTGCTGCAAGTTATCAGTGCTAACCACTGAGCCACCATGTGCTAACCACTGAGCCACCGTGCTGCCCAAATAGTGCGACAGTTAGCCTTCTAGTTCACTAATCATTCAGTGTGACAGCCAGCCCTCTTCAGTTCACTAATCACCCAGCGTGACAGTCAACCCTCCAGTACACTCAATCACCCAGTCTGAAAGTCAGCCCTCCAGTTCACTAATCACCCAGCATGACAGTCAGCCCTCCAGTTCACTAATCACCATGTGTGACAGCCAGCCCTCCAGTTCACTAATCACCCAGTGTGATAGCCAGCCCTCCAGTTCACTAATCACCCAGTGTGACAGCCCTTCAGTTCACTACTTTACCAGTGTGACAATCATCTCTCCAGTTCACTACTTACCCAGTGTGATAGATTGCTTTCCAGAGTGGAGAAGGGTCATGGCCGAGGCGGGGTTAGTGGCAGGGCTGTGACCAGAGAAGAGGTTAGGGTTGTACCGGGATGGAGAGGGAATTATGGGTCTGCCAGGGATGGTGTTTGGATGGGATTTTAGCCCTGACTGTGGGACTCAGGATTTTTCCCTGCAGTTGAGACAATCCCGTCCAAATAGGAACACCTGGCAACCCTGCAGTCAGCCCTCCAGTTCTCTAGGGTTTCCAGACAACAGGAAAATTTGTGATTTGTCCTCTTTTAGTTTACCATTCTATGAACGAACTGGAGTAAATGTACAACCGTGGCCGTACATTTACGTCCTCTGTCGAACATAATCAATTATGGGTGATATCGCTAAATTGCAATAACGTTTGTAAATACGGCCCCATGTGTGCAGTAGTTTGTAGTAGTTTTACCTGTGTCTGGCTTATTAAAGGTTATCTCCACTGGGGAAAATTAACAGGAAGATTCAATAAAAGTTCTTATCGTTTTAAATGGTTCTAACTTTGCCCCAACCAATCACTTCTTATTTAACATTTGAAAGCTAACATCTGATTGGTTAGGGCAAAATTAGCACCATTTTTTTTGATAAGAACTATTATTGAATAATCCTGTTTGTTATTTGTGCTATTCAGTTTTATTTAAGAACGAGAGGTAAAGGAGCTATGTTTTACCTTCTGTTCGTCAATAAAACCTGCAGGAACTTACCAGGTGTTGCGCTCCTCCGCTGTTCTTCTGACAGGTCAGCCCTTCAGTTCAATAATCGCCCAGTGACAGTAAGCCCTATAGTTCACTAATTACCCAGTGGCTGTTAGCCCTCCAGTTCACTAATCACCTAGTGTGACAGTCCTTCCTCCAGATGACAAATCACCCAGTGCCACAGTCAGCCCTCCTAATCAATACTCACCCAGTGTGACAGCCAGCCCTCCAGTGGCAATGTCATTTTAGGGCTGCACTGATTGCCATTCAATTGGAATCCAATTGAAATAAACTACATTCATTGTGAGTTACAATCAGTTTGTAATTAGTGACAATTAGTGACATTTGCTGGATGCACATTTCAATTATAACCTATATAAGACTAATGGGTTTGGCACCCCTGGACTAAGTTAATTGGGGGTAAGATCTGACCTACAGTCCCTCATTGGGACAGGTACCAACAACTTGCCAAATTAGCAGGTCAGGTTCGGATAAACCACTGTGAGTTTGAATGGGTTGAGGGTGAGATTTGATTAGAAAACCTGCAGTTGTGGGACAGGACAGGTAGTGGGTCCACTTGCAGGTCTGTTTAATTTCAGGTGCGGGTTGGGGGTCATACTACTTGCAGGTCAGGTGCATTTATGGAACCAGGTCTGGGTCTGGTGCAGGGAACAATTTTGTGGGTGTGGGTTGGGTTGCAGGTCTGTTAAATTTTGGGTTCAGGTAATGGATTTAGGGTTGTGGGTTTGACCCATGCAGTACTCTGTGCTGTCATCTGATCACCTCCAAGTCCTGAGAAACAACTAAGCCCAGCAAGGTTCTGCTGGTACATTATAATAAAAAACCTCTGTAATTATATATTTTTATGACATTGCAATCTCTACATGGCATTTTTTGCCTGTTTATACAAATATACAGGGTTATTCAATAATAAAGTTCTTATCATTTAAAATGGTGCTAATTTTGCCCCAACCAATCAGATCTTATTTAACATTTGAAAACTAACATCTGATTGGTTGGGGCAAAATTAGCACCATTTTAAACGATAAGAACTTTTATTGAATGTCCCTGATAGATTTTTCCCCTTGGCAATAAATTTTGTTACGTATAGAGCAGCTCAGTGGTTAGCACTGATGCCTTGTACTGCTGGAGGCTTGAGTTTGAATCCACCCCTGGACATATCTGCAATGATTTTGTATGTTCTCACCGTGTCTGTTGGGTTCCTCTGGGCACAATGATAAAGACATACAGATAGGTTGTATGTGTCAAATAAATGTGCTTAGATTGTAAGCTCTTCAGGGCAGGGCCTGGTGTCAATGTAAACATGTAATTGTAAAGCGCTAGGGAAGATGTTGGCGCTATATAAATCCTCAATAATAATGTATAGCAGATAATAGTAATAACTGTCTAGCATGTGTTCTTTTGTACTCTCACAAGAGCTGATATAAAGAGGGAGAAGAGGGGTGGGGCAAAGAGGGCTATTGCCCAGGATCCAAATCACTAAAGGTTTGTACACACGTGCGATCGCGGGTGCCGTTTTGGCCAATAATCGTGAAGTGTATGGGCACTTTCTCAGCCGAAACGGCCATTCGTTTGGGGATCACTGCAGACTGGCCAGGCGGATGTTCGAACAAGCGGCGATTCATACACATCGTGCATTGCGGGTCAGCACCCGCGATCCCACATTTGGGGGGCAGCTGGACATAAAATATAAAACAAATTAAGGCTGGACATGCCCTTTAAATTCTCCTCTGTATATTACAGGAGTGTGCTTACCTGCTCATATACACAGAAAACATGGGCATCTCCACTAGATTCTGAGCCATCATGTTATCAAAAACAGGCGTACAGCCCCCCACAGCAATAGCAGGATATGCCAGGCCCAGTATACCATCAAATTTAGCATCAGCAAAAGTGCTTCCTGGCTCAGATACACTTTCCCCAAACTGTTGATTTTTTACCAAGATTCCTTGAACCTAATAAAGACAAGGAAAACTGCATAAAAACGTTATATACAATTATATCTAAAATGAAAAACTATTTAATCGGAAAGATGCATTATATAAAATTAAATGAATAGGGAATTTTATTTTGTTCTTTCATTACAAAAAACTAATATATATAATTTTTAGTGTTTTTGGTGAATAGTGCAAGTTGAATGTGGTTTTTCAAAGGAAAGAATATGATTTGTGTAACAAAAGACTTTGAATTGGTATTAGGGGAAGATATCTATACATTTTACCCCACAATACCCTTTAAACAGTTTTTATTATAGTGTGCCTGTAGTTCAGAAAAAATAAAAAGGAGAAAATGAAATCTAAATTAAATGCAAGACAGTATCTACATTTCTTCTACTCTGTTTACAATATTTTCTTTGTACTTACATTGACATTGTCTGTGCCTATCACCCCTGATAGACTCCCTGTCCCATACTGAATGGAGAAATTGTTTCCATTGGGGGAATAAGTGTTTGATAATGTTGGCTGAAACCTCTTGTGTTCAGCTGTATGGAAATAAGAAAACAGATAAACATGACATAAACATGTGTTTATGACATGTTTACAGATTAAGTAATATTACAGGATACAGGTTCCCCCACACAACTATGGAACTGAATTCACCCAACTTTATTGGAAAGTGCTGTACATGGAACTGAGAACTTCTGAATCTCCATTAAAAGATCAACAAATAATAATTTCAGCATTACCGTATATACTCGAGTATAAACCAACCCGAGTATAAACCGAGGTACCCACTTTCACCTAAAAATCTAATAAAAGTTGTTGACTTGAGTATAAACCGAGGTTAGAAACTTGGCATTCAAGATGTTTGGAAACTACAACTCCCAGCTAATAAAGCATGCTGGGAGTTGTAGTTTCCAAACATCTTGAATGCCACCCTCACTTGGCATTCAAGATGTTTTGGAAACTACAACTCCCAGCATGCTTTATTAGCTGGGAAATGTAGTTTCCAAACATCTTGAATGCCAAGTGAGGGTTTAACTATAAGAACTTTTATTGAATCTCCCTGTATGTGACTCATTTCTTAGATTTCTTATATCCCAACTGCTCCTCCCATTCCAGTGTTCATGCAAGAACGAAGACTTAGGGGTTTTTTTGCAGTGCATAACTGCTGCAGCTGCTTCCTGTCACTACATAACCTCTCTCCTTCTCCACAAAGATTTGTTTATCTGTAGCTGCACTTCTCCGCTCCTCGGAGCTACTGTAGTGGCCACAGGCTCTGTGTTTACAATCGCATGGTTCCGCAAACACTTCCGGGTATGTGACATCACCACTACACTACTACTCTTGCGAGCTTCCTCAGCCAATTGAGGAAGTCCGTTTAGACAGAACGTGTCTGGTGGTTGTCCCTTTCATTTAAGTGCTCCTCCTGCCCTATACTCCTACCTTATTTTACCGACACGCTTAGGAAAGGTTTGCCGGTCTGTCTGGAGGAGAGAGGCAAAGTAAGTATAGATCGGGTGAGTTTTTAGACAAATTACTATAGCGGTTGGGGTTGGGAGCCCTACACTACAGAAAAGGGGTTTGTAGCTAGAGGGAGGGAGAGAGAAATGTGAGGGAGGGAGAGGGAGGGGGGGCTGCACTGAGCATGTGCAAATTCTCCCGGAGGAGAGACAGGAGGCAGAATACTATATGGACTCTGCCAGGCTCCTGGTAGTCAGTTTTCTGGACTTTGTGGAGACATTACAGGAGAACCATTTGGAGCAGGGATGTAAGATAAGAATTTTTCTACACTACACAGTGAGGCCAGTAGTGGGTTAAATTCTAGTTTTGGGGGTGGACATGCCCTTTAAACCTTTGAATCATCTTTATTTTAGTTTTTCACAAAATCTCCTAAAAAGGAGTTCTATGGAAAACAGCATCTGGAATTCTCCCCTGCACCTGAGAAAGGGGGAAAACCCCGAAACGTTGTGCACTGCAAGTCACAATAAAGAAATAGTTCACAATTAAGTGTGTATCCCCTGCTAATTTGTTCCTACTGCAAAATATAATTTGTGTGGGGTATTTCCAAGTTTCAGGGCTGTTTCCTTTGAAAAAGAGTAAACTGTTCAAATTACAGAGCACTTTGATTTTTTTCTTGTAATTGCACTTGTACATGCGTCCCATTTGAGTTAGTTGGTGGCCATGTCTCTGTGTGCTCCCACGTATATGGCATACCGTGTGATTCAGGACAATTTGTTTTGGCATTAATAATTTCAGTGCCAGCACTTTCCATGGTATTGCCATTAACCCATCAGTGCCAGCAGTCTTCTCCAGAGTATTGCCATTACCACTTTCAGTGCCAGCAGAACATTACCATTAACCCTTTAATGCCAGCAGATTTTACTATTAAAACTTTCAGTGCCAGCACTTTTCCAGAGTAATGCCATTAACCCTTCAGTGTCAGTAGACTTCCCTATACTATTGCCATTCAGTGCCAGCAGAGTATTACCATTAACCTTTTAATGCCAACAGACCTTTCCATTAACATTTTCAGCATCCAGCACAGTATTATCTTTTACTCTTTCAGCTGCCAGCATTGACATGATATACAGCATGTGCCTGCTTTCCATGTCTCCTTCACTGAATTGTTCACTCCTTTCCTACTCTAAAGCTGGATACACACTGCAATGATGTTTGAAAGATGACAAACAGGATCTGCAATGCTCATTACATCCCCTACAGGGAGTCTGCCACGGCCGAGGGAAATTTTCCCTCTTTCTCAAATGACCGCATGGCCAACCCGAGTGTTTTGGGGGAAAGCAGGGTACACACAGTACCTACGGTATTGGGGCTTTATCAGTACTGTATATACCTAGCTTAAGTTCTAATTGGAGAATTGGATGAAAGGAAGAAAAAGGCAGGAATAGGGATCTCATGGCTGCTAGTCATAGGGGCCACTGTTATAAAGCCTGCAGCAGCTTTTACCTGGCATTTTATCGGTGTGTGGAGTTCAGACTCTGTATTAAATACAATGTTACAAATTACAGAAGAACAAGGAGAGCAGTTCTAACACAGCAAGTAAAAGCTGACAGGGAGATGCTAGGGAGAAGAACAGGTGCCCTGGATCAACACAGGCACCCTAGTTCTTTGCCTAGGTGGCCTATGCCTAAAAAAGGCATTGTTTACAATTATAAAATGTCTCCCACTTATGTTTCCTTTTCCCCACCATAGTGAAATCTACCCATATTCACATATTTACAGTTTCTGCATTTGAACATCTCCATGCTAGGGTTTCCATCCCCGTATTGCACTCAATTAACATACTGGGAAATAAGATATTCTTTATAGTATTAGGCTTCCTGAAAATTAGATTTGGTCTTTTCCCCACCAGCTGTGTAAGATCTTTATCCCCTAGGAGGATGGAGCAATGCTTCCCAAATATCTTGGCCAACCTAGAACTATCCTTATCATAATCAAGCCAAATTACCACATGCTGGGCTTCCGCAGTAGACAGATGGGACCCACAAATTTGAAGAACCAGTATCAAAAATGACAGTAAAGTTTTGAGGAGGGGAACCAATCGAGATCTCTCCAAAGTATTCCACCTAGAATTTGGAAGAAGAAATCAGTTTATTCATTCAAAATACTTTCAGTGCTAATGCAAAAGCGTAAGTTACTGTGTAGGGTTGCTTGTATTGCCTTTCTGAATAACAAAATATATATATATATATATATATATATATATATATATACAGCAGTAGATGTTTGTGCACACAAGGTCTTATTACAATTCGTTGCTACTATGTTTGCACAGTAATTGCACCAAGTAATGGCACCAAGGCAATTTCAAGATTGGAGAGAGCTGAGTGCATACTACACCTTATCGTTTGGATATATATATATATATATATATATATATATCCAGGGCCGCCCTTACCTTTGAAGACCGTACAATGCTGCTGATATACTGTAAAGTTCACTAAGATACACATAAGCTAAGAAAGTGCAGAGCTGAGATACAGTATACACTTAAATACACACTTACATCCATATAATTTATCAAGGGCTCACTGGGTGCCTGTTCAGTGCATGATTCTGTGTATTGAACCAGATCAAGCCCTTGTTTGGACCACAGACTTGACAGTAACCCTTTCTCCTTCAGTGCTTTCCGAATGGATTTTTTTTTCTTCAGGGGAATCCTATACAAGGAAAAATACAATCTCTATATAAAATGATGGATGGGTACTTGCTTTTAAATAGTACAGCAAAAAAAAAAAAACATTGTATTTGTCTTTAATACCTGTTGCAAAATTTAAAGGAGAACTAAACTTAAAGTTTTAAAATCCTAATGTGAAAGGTTTTCTTCCAAGTACACCTATATATTGAAAGATTCTTCTCTAGTAAGTTGCATTTTGTACATGTAAAGGTGCCCATAGATCACATTGGTATCTGTCGCCACACATGCTGTGGGAACTGCACCCACGGACCAGACAGATCCCCATATGCGGCATAGGAATCGGTCGGCCGTGCAGACAAACACAGTATGATCAGATCGGCTCCCTTTACTTAGGCCGACTATGGTCGTTTGGCGGCTCTGTGATCGGTCGGGAAGAACCCCTACACACTGATTATTCCCCTCATCCCCCGACCGATTAAATTCTGTAACGAAGAAGGCTTCCATGTTGTTGCCAGTACAACTTATAGCCCATGTTTACTTTAAAGAACCACGCCCCCTGACCCCAGGATTCCCTGTCGCTATGCAGAGTTTCTAGCTTCTGTTTCTGGCAAAAGATAAAGTTTCTGTACATTTGTTGTTAAGTTGTCGGTGGCGCATCATGTAAATGCTGTGTTTTTAAGAACATACAGCTCAAGTTCAAGTTCCCTAGTTTTACTTATGAAACAATACAACATAGTCTACTGCCTGAGTTTATTGCTTTTTGTATGTTTGTATGTTTATTTATAATTTTGTATGTTTGTTTCCATCATGTTTCTAGAAAAATATAAAGTTTCTACATATGTACAAATTTTATATTTAGCACCTCTTTTTTTTATTTACCAACCAGTGTAAACTGCTGACAGCCTTCCTGGAGCAACACAAAATAGTGAACTGATTTTACTGACATTTGCTGAAATATTCCGGCATCTACTGTGTGTGTGGTAGTGGCATGCTGCTAAAGTGCTGTATTTGGAAACAAACAGACTATTGGGACACAGGTTCAGTTCCCCAGGCTTCTTTTTTTTTTTTTTTTCTAGCAAAAGATAGAGATTCTACATGTATTGACTAGCCCAACTAGTAGCCTCTATGGCATAGAGGTAGTATGCTTTCTTTTTTCAGAAAGACACAGTATAGAAGGTTGCAAGTTCGATTCCCCATACTTAGTTTTATGTTTTACGTTAACATTCTGTTTCTTACATCCATGCTAGCAAAGAAATAAACTACTTTTTTGTATGAAATGCTAAGGAATTTATCATTGTTAGGCACAGGAGCATTTGTAATGTGTTTACACAAAACCTGCATGTGTTCTGTGTCAGAAGGAGGAATGATCTCTGAGCTGTAACATGATTGGCTGTCAGCTTCCAGGAAGCAAGGCTGCAGATTCCTGTGAAATGTGTACTGCGTAAACTTAGCTGGGTGTTCCCGGAGAAGGTGAATTATGGGAGCTGACCCCTAGTAACCACAGATTATTTTCATAAATCATCCAGCATCCACAGCAAAGGAAAGGGTGAGCCACAGCTTTTGGTATCTTTGGGAATGTGCTCTTTCTATTTGGGTAATGTTGTCCGATGCATTTAGTTTCCCTTTAAATATTCCAGCATTACTACAGACTAAAGGCTCGTACACACGTGCGATCGCGGGTCCCGACTCGCGACGCACGATGTGTATGAACGAACGTTTTGACCGATAATCGGCCCGTGTGTAGGTGCTTTATCAGCCGAAACAGTCCTTCTTTCGGGAATCGTTGAATGGCCCACTTGGCGGATCTCCGAATGAACGTCCATTTCGCCCGATAAAGCCACTACACACGGCCCAATTATCGGCCGAAACATTTGTCCGTACACATTGTGCGTTGTGGGTTGGGACCCGAGATCGTAGGTGTGTATGAGCCTTTAGAGAAAAAGCAAGATGCAGAGCTAAGATAATTCTGTAAGCCTTCTAACGTGCCCCCAATTTCAGTAAACCATGTATGGGACATGGTGCACTTGTCTCATTAAAGCACTTCACAGCAACCTGCCAGAGTTCCAGTTCCATTTTCTTTATTGTTTACTGATTTTGTGTGCTCCTGGACAGAAGCACCAAGGATATCAGGAACCAGTCTCATTTGCTTAATCAGGATCCCCAATTACTTTGGTGCCCCTAATCTCAGCACACAACATACCTTATAAATATCTATTTTAATAAGAATGTTGAGCAGTATGCTGATGTGTTATTTATTGCTAATCGACAGCAGTCTAAGAGCCAATAGACATTAGATGATACATTAGTAGTTTTTCACCATGTCTAAGATATGTTGATGCTTGGTTCTTGGTCTTGAGACATTTGAATGGCACATTATGATAAGATATACCGGGAACACATCCACTATGCAGAATCTCTGCTCTAATCCAATTCAAGGCATCTTATCACGAACCAACAATTAAGTAAAACTTAAAGGCAATTGTATAAGAAGTTAGAAAGGGTTTTGATTTTAGAGGCCCCTCAGTCTGGATTTGGGGGCCAAAGCAATAAATTCAGTATCAGTGCCGTTGGGTTTCCAGCTACTTCACTGGATGGGGAAATTCTATGATGATAATTTTATTAATTTTGTGCCATTAAATTGTCATTTAAAACATTGTCTTAATAATGCAGTCTCTCTGCTATTATTGCATTCAGTCTGCAACTCTATTTTATCATTGATCAATGCGTGAGAAAAGACTGGAGGAACAAGTTTGTTTTGAACAGTGTAAACAGTGTTTTAGACTAGAGAAACCTAAATCACTAAGAGTTTGCAGCTAATACCCCATGGGGCACCCGCTTCACACCACTAGGTCCATCCTCATATAAGCTTTCTTTATTGAATAAGCTGTTGAGTGCATCTATGTATATCAGTCTATTACCAAGCCTTAAATTCCAGCCATATACTGATGAAGCTCTGGAGTTCAAAGACATTCATCTGGTACATCTTTAGAATAACTTTTAAAATAAATCAATCAGTAGCTTTTTGCATTGTTTTAAAAAGTACTCCTTTTTAAAGGATCTAAATACATTTCACTTTTGTGTTACTGCATTTACACCTGTAGTAGCCTTGAGAATTACCAGCAGATTGCACAACCTAGTAATTCATGCAGTTCCCAGAAGATGCAATATAGCCACAAGATTACAAGGACTCTGTATTATTCCTAAAATAACAAGTATTCTGCAGAATATCTATAGAGGTTTTAGAAGTTATCTGTAAAAGCCCCGTAGGTTGCCAGAAGTCTGCAGACCCAAGGTTATGAAAAGCTTGTTACTCTGTAGTAAAACATACAAATGAGTTCTAATATTTTTATCCATTTGCTTGAACATGGCACTATGGAAGATGGAACACGGTGCTTTGATTTATGTTTAGCTCAAATCTGCAACCGATTTGAATAATGAATGATTAATACAAATATGATTTTATTGTAATCTAATAACGTTAAAAAATAATAGAACTTTATACATATATAGTCAAACGCTAGTACACTTACCTTATTAACCCATGGACTAAGACTAGAAAAAGTAATAGTACCAGTATCTGCCTCATCCTTTGTATATTCAGTTGCAGTTCTGACTGACCACCTAGGTTTCATTTTATTTGACCAGTTAAGGCCAAGCCCATACTTTGCAGATAAGGTTATTTGCAGTAGAAAGTAAACAAATGCCTCGTTTGTGCAGTTTGCTAGAAAATTCTCATACAGTGCAAGATTAAGGAAATCAGGTTAGTTAGTGAACTATATTGGCTGTACATTGAAGAAATGATAAGCTTAATGGGTTGGTCTCTGTCTTGACATGTACTATGGGATTCTGCAACAGTTGGTCATACATTTTATTTTAATAATAATAAAGTTTTAATTGCCAGACTGTATAGAAAACTTTTGGGGGTTTTTGGGCTTATTTTTTGCAGTACCATTTGTCATATGCTTTAGTAGATAGTTCATTCTTCTTTAATTAGGCAGTGAGTGAAGAGTCCATTAATTATATCTAGTTACATGGTATCTAGGGATCTAGGTTAGAAGCAGAAATAGGAAAACTAAATAAACTGGATTATAGTCAAAGCAAACTAATGGTAAATATCCACAAATTAGCAGATAGTAAGGCAGTGATTACCCCCAAAGAGCAATGGGGATGTCACCCAGCTCCATCAGCAGTATACAGTAGCACTCGTTGATAGGGTTGACAGCTGGGAGAAAAAAGTGTCCCTAAGCAGAGTGATTACACCAGAAAATGAATTCCAATTTGTTAACAATATCCAGGGGTTCCATTTTCTATATTTACCTGAATATGTATATACCTGTATATATAACTTTTTTGCCTTAGCTGGCCAGTTGTAGTTATAGTACAAGTTATCCCACCACATTTTTGATGAACTACAGGATTCATTCATAAAGGCCTTTATTGTGAATGCTCACATGTAGAGGACCCTGTTAGGCTCCTATAAAAAACAACAACAGTTTTTTGGACCTACAGAAGTAAATTGGGGCCATTTATAGATTTGTTCCCTTAAGCTGGCCAGCGATCGGAAATTTAATCAGAAGAAATTTTCTGCCTGGCCTGATCTTTGTTTTTCTGATAAACCATTCGATATTTTTGATCGGTCCATTGGAAAAACCGAAAATGTGTTTGTACTTTTCGAGTGACCTGATAAATTCAATCGGATCACTCGAAAAGTCGAGCTTTACTGTTTTTGTATAAAAGATAAAAAGAAACAGTCCAAATGAATTGTTACATGGCCCATGTCAATGTGCATGAAAAAGGTCAAAGACTCAATTCCCTGGCAAATTATTTCTCAAAACTCCTAACCAGAAATACATATGTAGCACACACTTACCTATTAGCCCAGAACATACATGCTACTGCCAATTCAAAGTAGGACGGTAAGGTTTGCCAGTCCAAATACCAATAAATTAAATGCTACATTTTTTGACTAAGAAGATAACAAAAATTCTTAATTAAAGTCTTAATTGTGTTAAGTAGGACAGAACAGGTATATGCCCAGCTCTCAACTTTTTGTAAGAATGGCAGCATTCATTGATTAATTGATTCCTTTACAATAATACACATTTACCTTACATGTATTAAAGTGTTTGTATTTTATTTCCCATGAATTTGACTGAAAGTCACAGGGTTAATGAAATGGTGTAAACAAAGTGTGGTGGTAGGGGTCATGTGTACTAACTCACCCCTAGTTAATTTTATCACAACAGCTCTGGAACAATCAGGGAGATGTAATTTACGTAACTCATTTTCCCATAGGTTAGTAAAGAACATTCAGGCTTATGTAATAAAAGTTCTTATCGTTAAAAATGATGCTAGTTTTGCCCCAACCAATCAGACATTAGCTTTCAAATGTTATATAACATCTGATTGGTTGGAGCAAAGTTAGCATCATTTTTAACAATAAGAACTTTTAATTACATTAAGCCTGAATGTTCTTTAGCTAACATATGGGAAAATGAGTTACGTAAACATAAAGTTACAGTATAGAAAGGGGGGTTACAAATATTTCTAACCACAGTGATGAAAATATATGGAGATAAATGTCAAGCAAAAAGAAATGAGCAAAATAATGTACTTTTGATTGCTTATGCTGATACCAACATGGGCTTAATGAGTGGAAAAAAAGACAGTCTAGTTCATAAATATGTGTACTTACTATTTTTTTAAGCTGGGTGCTCGTATTTGCAAACTGTAGCAGATTACAGGCAAATTCCGTTGTACTCTGTAAGGGGTTGTAGAATGGGCTACAGAATGCCACCTACACAGTTCTGACCTGATAGCTTACAAGTAAGCTGACACTATCTAATTCTAATGCTGGGAATACGATATAAAGACATTAGATAAATTCAAAATTTGACCAGCTGCTATAATTACTATGGTGATCCCTGTGCCACTGATGATGCAGAAATGTTGTTTGTGAAGGTTTTCATTCATCCAGGTCATGGTTTATCTGTTGTATTCAGTTAGATCAACTGGACTTAAAGTTTAGTTCTTGAAGATGTTTCATCCGACTGGCTTTCTCATTTCAGAAAGACTTGTACAAGAATCTGTGGGCAATTAAGTACCCTTGAAAGTCCCAATTAGCATATGACAACCAGGTGATAGGGACCTTCTGAATGCAAGGTGTGGATGCATTGAGGCTAAGGGGTGTTAACCTCCTTCATCTAACCTGATGACACAGGAAAGAAGAGCCTTAACATACCTCAAGAAAGACTCCAGTATTAGCATTCTGCTGACAGACAAGGGAAGATGCAGAGTGGTACTCAACATCTCAGACTACCATGCTAAGGTGACCATACTCCTGGCCGATAACAACACATATAAGGCTTTAACAAGGGATCCCACCAGCCGTAGTCATAGAATTACTACAACAGATTCAAAAAGATAAAGTCATTGATCGAGCAAGGTATCATCGCCTCTACCCTGGTGAGGCACATCCATGTATATATGGACTCCCAAAGATACACAAGGAAGGGGCACCACTAAGACCAATAGTCAGCAGTATCAACTCTGTAACATACAAAGTAGTGAAATATCTAGCAAACATTTTAGGACCATTGGTTTAAGCATCACACCCAGAACTCCCAGGATTTCACTAACAAAATTAAAGATGTAGTACTCTGTAACATCTCTCTTCACCAGTATACCCGCCAAAAAGTCTGTTGATATGGTGAGAAAATGGCTAGACAAGACAGCACCCATATCAGCAGAACAGATCTTAACCCAGAGCAGGTGTGTTCCCTATGGGACTTATGCCTGAATACGACCTATTTTAAATACAGGGATAAGTTCTATAAGCAAAAACATGGATGTGCGATGGGATCTCCAGTTTTACCCATTGTGGCCAACCTTTACATGGAGGAAGTGGAAACACAGGCACTTAATACCTTTAAAGGGCATGTCCACCCCCAAAACTATAATTTAACCCACTACTGGCTCTACTGTGCAGTGTATAAAAATCCTTACCTTACATTCCTGCTCCAAATGGTTCTCCTGTAATGTTCCCCAAAGTCAAAAAAACTGACCACCAGGAGCCTGGCCACCAGGGTGTGCACCAGAGTGGAGGTGCACTCTATACAACTGTGGGTGCAGACACCTCGTGGGTTCTTCCCTTGGGAACCAGCAGCATCACAGGAAAAGAGGAAACTGAGGGTCGCACTCCAGATAATAAGTAATTATTTGTTTGGTTCACAATAAAATTACTTATTATCTGAAGTGCGACCTTCAGTTTCCTCTTTTCCTGCGATGCTTCTGGTACCCAAGGGAAGAACCCACAAGGTATCTGCACCCACAGTTGGATAGAGTGCACCTCCATTATCGTTTACCTGTCAGCCCTTCACTCCCTCCACCCCCCTACCTCCCTCTTCCTCCCATTTTGCTCTCCCTCCTCCTAGTGTAAAACCCCTTTGCCACATAGTAGCTGTCCTTCCCCCAGCCCCAACCGCTATAATATATTTGTCAGAAACTCCCCCGATCTTTACTTACCTTACCTCTCTCCAACATTTCTGCATATCTGTTGTATTCAGTTACATGACGGTATCATGCTTTCGTATATACATGAAGAATTCCAGACGCTGTTATTCATAGAACTCCGTGCTTTTAGGAGATCTTGTGAAAAAATAAAATAAGAGGACTCAATGGTTGAAATCCTATCTAAACCCACTTGGCAAGTAAAAAAACCCACTAAATGGCAATCTCCCACATGTCCTGAATCAAACGGTATGCCATATGGGTGGGTGCAAACAGAGATGGAGCCACCAACTAGCTCAAATGGGATCCATGCGCAATTGCAATTACAAGAAAAAATAAAAAAAGCCACAACCCACCCCCCACCCCTACCCCCACTCCTCCTTTTAGTGGTATTTTAGTGAAAATCAGTTATTACGGTGAGTCACACAAGTTTTTGCATACTTTACTGATCCTAAAAATTCAATCTGGTCTTTTTTTGGTACCTCTGCAAAATTTCCTACTAAAATAGGCTTAGTTTCCCTTGAAATCGAACAAATAATGATCTGCGTTTGCTTTCCCGATATAACCGGGGACATTGGGAAGCTTGGAGAAGACAAAGTTTTTTGCTAATTTATAGTTTTAGGGTAAAAAAAAAAAAGGTGTGTTTATCACTTTAAGATTTTTTTTGTGTGCATTTCCCCTTTTTTTTTGGATCATGCCTGTTTTCCAATTTGGTCCAAATTTTGATCTCTGTCCCCATTTTTTTTTCTAAGTCTTTGCTAAGTAGTAAAATCCTATTTGTGAATGGAACTTTGAGTTCCATTCACAAAAAGTATAGTAAAGCTGTCACACTGACAGCTTTACTATACCAGGTACTGCACTGTGATCTGAATGGAGATCACAGTGCAGTACCTCCACTAGACCACCAGGCTCCTACCACTCTTAGGGAAGACCCCGGTGAAGGAGGAAGCTCCGTGACGTCACTGGGGTCTCCCTTTCCGCTTAGAAGACCTCCTCCTTGTGGGACCGGCTGCTGCTGCTAAAGGTAGGGATATCTCCCGATCCCCCCCTCGGATTTGGATGAAACCGAGGGGGTATCGAGAGGGCTAGGGGGCAGAGGGCTAGGGGGCAGTTGAATGCTGCCCCCCGATCGTCCCTAGCGCCGCTCAAATTTTTTTTTTAAAGGGACAGCCACAGATCGTATATTCACGATCTGTGGCAGTTTGATCCTTTCCTGCACAGATCGTGAATATACGATCTGTGGCAGTGAAAGGGTTAAAAGGAATTGGGATCAACTATAAAACCTATACATAGGTGAGAAAAAGCATTAAACGTTAAAATTAAAAAAACAGCACATATTAAATAAAAAAGGATTATCTCTAATAAAAATGGAACTAATTCAATCCTACCATTAAGACCTCTAGGAAATATTGTGTAAATTCAAAGATCAATCTCTGTTCTAATATAGGCAGTTTATTGTACAAAACACCACCCCTTAATGATCAAGTTGCCCCAAAACCAAAACTTTACTGCCTTTAAAGGAAGCATTATGTACCAAACCACAATGCTGGGAAGCACAATCCGATTTTTTATGGATAATTTCGTAATTTCCCTTTATGTTCTTTTATTGTGATGTATAACTCAAGAAAGGTTTGCCCAATTTAATTCAAGCCACAGGGGCACCTAATCATAAAGACCACCCACTTAGATCTACAGTTGAAGAATTTATCATATTCTTTCCATATTTTGTAGCAACTATATTCACAAATCTTGCATGTGCCACACTTAAAAGGCCCCTTTAAAGCATTCCTAGTATCTTCTTCTTTATGTATGCCCAAAATACTAGGAGCCAGAATATTCTTAAGACGTTTAGGCTTTGTAAAATATATTTTAGGTTTATTACTTAATACTTCAGCCAACTCCTTATCCTCTTTAATGACATGCCAATGTCTCTAAATAGAACAAACTACTTGGCCAACAACTTTTGTGTACTCCAAGATTATTTTGGGGGCCTTTTTAAAAACCATCTAATTTTTATTTTTTTCATCCTTATTTTTAAGTAGGGAAGTTATTTCCTTTTTATCTGCCCTTATCCTTTCTTCAACCTTAAGGATTGTCCTAACGGAACATTCTCCATACATTCTTTTTTATGTCCACTATTAAAGTGTATATAAGAATTATATTAAGGAAGAGTCCACTTCCTTAAAGGGCAAGTCCAGCCCTAAAACTTACATACAGGTAAATCACCACCCAAAAACCCTAAATGGTAATAGTTTGAAAAATGAAATATATAAGTCTAACCTGAAATCCTGCACAATGTCCTGTTTCTCCTGTTTCTACTTCCTGGTTCTTCCAGTTAGCAACTGTCAGTTATTTGACATCACTGCCAATAACTGAATGTTAATCCCCTGTCTGCCTCTTCTGAGCATGCCCAGGCTCAGTACAGGCTTCTAAATTGCTCAGTTTCCATGAGGCATCCAGAAGCATAGCAGGCATACAGTAATTAATTCATAGGACAAAGTATGATATATCAACATATTTTAAAGAGGCCATTCTTTCTAAGAGATGTTTTTATGAAGGTGGAGTTGTCCTTTAAAAAACTTTTTTGTTGTAAGTTTATCCTCTAATATATTATTAGTGATATCAAAGAAGTCAATAGACTGCTTACTAACCTTACTTGTAAATTTCAAACAATCAGATGTGTTATAAAGGTCAGGCACAAAGTCCAGTGCCTTATAGCAGTGATGTGTATTTATAGGTAAGATGTAAAAAAGGGATTGTTAGGGATTGTTTGGCTTCATATGTATACATTTAAGGGAAATTACACTTAAAAATATTTATAAATTTCTTTCTTTGAACTTGGCCCAGAGACTAAAAGTTGCAAACACTTACTGACTAAACTAAGAAAAGCAAATTTATTCTCTTGAGGGGTAGGAATAAGTTTCTATTGCACATGTATGTGCTCTTTAGGTAGAAAAGTGGTTGTAAAGCCTGATTTTCAAAAAAAACATTGAACCAGAAATCAACAGCACTTAATTATTTATATTTAGAGATGAACGAAACTGGCGGTTCTGCAGGAACTAATTAAAGTTACGAAAACCTGTTTCGAATCCAATTGAATTCATTTTTTTTGCATTTTCAATAACAATTTTTTCATTTTAAACTTTATTACAATATTTTCTTTCTTCCAATGAAATTTTACAATTTTGTAATATTAAATTTTTAAATTTTTTGATGGTAAATTACATTCTGTGGTTTGCTTAGAAACTGGTACTGTGTGCAAGAAAGATATTAAATTGCAAAGAAGCTTGATATACCAGTATGTGAATTAGTTTAGCCCTGTGGGGATAATGTGATCCGTTTAAAAATTCTGGAGGTTATAATAGTTTCTTCCTAAACTAGAGGGATAGATGCACCGCTCATGGAGTAACCACGTGGAACACCCGTTTTTCCCGGTTTGTCTTTTTCTATAATAGTATCACCTGATTACATTAGGCAAGAGCCCAGCCTCACTTTTCGATTCTGAACTGTCGGGCCACAATTAAAATAATCTCCATGTAATGTGTTTTCTTTTAAAGCTCTTGCCACACTTGCATTATTTTTTAACTTTTCCCCTCTAATACATAGTTTAGAAATTCTGCAAAAAGTATATCTCATTAAATTATCTGATCATTTAAATCTCTTTTAGCAGTTATTAAAGATTAAAATGGTACCAAAAGAGGGTCATTATTTAGGATTTGCCATTTTTCTTCAATTACGCACATGTTCAAATCCAACTGTTTAATAAAAGTGGTAATGAATCTCAATTCCCATACCATCTTTACTATTAGGTATCAGTAGATCATCTAAATTACTGCACCTTACGGCTTTTTTTTTTTTTTACAAGACCTCAGCAATGATCTAGGATAATTTCTTATTAAAACCTATTTTTGATGTCAGATACTCCTGCAAAGTCTCCTGCAAATTCAATGGTGCAATTTCTTTGCATCCTCAAGAATGATCCTACCAGCAATGGCCTCAGCTGGGCACTCTTGAAATGTAGTAATGTAAATTCCAACCTTCACTTAAAGGGCATGTCCACCCTTGAATTTTTTTTTTATATAATATTCCCCGTCCCCCCAGCCCCAACCGCTATATTTTTATTATTAGAAAGTGCCCCAAACTTTACTTACCTTCCCTCTTTCCTCTGCCGCTGGGGCTGGGGGGACAGGGGGAATGTTATATGGAAAAGGTTTTATGCTAGGGGGAGGGAATCCTAATCGGGAGGGAGAGGGAGAAGGGCTGCAGTACGCATGCCAAACTTCTCCCGGAGGCCAGATAGGAGGCAGAGTCCTATATGGACTCTGCTATCTTCCTGGTGGGCAGTTTTTATGACTTTGGGGGGGACTACAGGAGAACCATATGTAGCTGGGATGTGAGGTAAGGATTTTATTACACTACATGATGGGGCCATTACTGGGGGGGATTATAGTTTTGGGGGTGGACATGCCCTTTAAGTGCAGTAATTGCACTCCGCCATTCCCTTTCCGTGGCAATTGTTACAATAATAAAAAATATATGTATTTACTCAGAATGACTTTTGAATTTTAAACATCTGCATTCCTTGCCAAAAGGGATGGGGTTTTTGTTTTAAAACTTGCAGCAAACACAGGAGCTTACATTGCTTTGTGCAACCACGTTATGTTCTCTTCTGAAATGCAGCCTTTAAACTCTCACTTTCAAGTTTACATTTTATATTTCTTTTAAAGCCTAATGTTATATTTTTAGATATGTTTTATTTCTGTCTTTTTTTCTGGCTACTTTGAAACTACCTGTACATTTGTAATAACTTCACTTTAAGGGTGCAAACAGGGTCAGTCCTGTGCAAAGTGTCTTAACAATGGCACAGAGCTGGTAATTTATGCCACGTCACAAAATAATAATGTGAAATAATACAATAAACAATTGAAAAGGAACAAAAGCAAACACATGCACAGTATAATATTTGCTTGAGCGAGTCCATTCAAAAAAAGGTTCATTACGAAGTAAATACATTCATTTTAAAAAAGGTCATTGCTAGTAGAGGCTTGAAGCAAAATATGTTTTACCTACTAGATATGGTAGGACAACAAGCCATTGTTTGTTCTGCATTGGGAATCTTTTTGTTGCCTTGTTAAAGAAGGCAAGGCAACTGGGTTCACTCTTTGTGAACATTGCTTTGAAAGGAATGCAAACAAAAATTGTTCAGGATATCACAGATAATGATACTGTGATGTAGAAAAAGTAAAAAAATATATATAAAATGCTAAACTTTTTAGTTCCCTTTTAAAAATTTTATTTCACAATGTTTGTAGCATTGGCATCCTGTATATATATATATATATATATATATATATATATTATCTTTCTATCTATCTATCTGTCTGTCTGCATGTCTGTCTGTCTGTCTGTCTATCTATCTATCTATCTACATATCTATCTTTCTAGCCAGTTACATTAAAAGAGAACTAAAACAAAAATATTAACTTTTGGAGAATTAAAATAAATAAATAAATAAAATATTAGTTTATTTTAATAAATTAATTTAATTTCCTTTGGTATGCACTGCTTTGGCCAATATTGAGCTGCCAATAGGCTCTGTAACCATCTTTCTTCTTCCCAAGATGCTCAATTCATTGGAATGTTCCTAAAAGTAATCTCATTGGCTGTCATGTGGGTCAAACATGCTTAGATCTCTACTGAGTAGAGATGGCTGAACTTCCTTAAGTTCGGTTCATTTTAGAACTATAGAACTTCATTCAAACTATAGTTCAAAAATGATCCCATTAAAGTCAAATGGGGAAAGTACCGTACATACTTGAGTATAAACCGAGGTTTTAAGGTTTCAAAAGTACCTTAAAAATCTGACCTTGGTTTATACTCGAGTCTACTCACGTCCTGCTTAGCGCCTCTTCACTGCTGCCTGTCATGGAGGAGCCTTCACGGATCGAACAAAATAAGCTCAGCCCTCCGCAAAGCCCTCAAACAGTAGGAGTGTGTATGGGGGGTTTAGGGGTGAGCCAAGAAATCCAGTGTAGGGTTGTGATAAGAAGTACAGTATACAGTGGAGGGGTGGGGGTGGGTGGGGAAGGAGTTTTACCCATAGCAGCAGTTAATGTATTTTATTACAGTAGCATATGTTGTGGTATTTTATTATGGGGAACAAATTACTTTGCCACTCCATATGTTTTGATGCTGCAACTCCCAGCAATCAAAGCATGCTGTAGTTGTAGTTAACAAACATCTGGAGTGCCAAGGAATAATTTTTACTAATTACAGGTTTGCATTAGTGTTCATATTTTCTACCCTCAGTTTATACTCGACGCAAACATTTTTACTACTTTTTTCAGGTAAAAATATGTACCTCGGTTTATACTTGAGTATATACGGTAGTTGGAAAATTCTAATAAAATACAGTTAAAATAGCTATGGCAACTTACTGTAAATGTCACTGGGACCTGGGAAATGACCTGGGAAATGGCCTGGGAAAAACACACATATCATCAAAACTTGTTTAAAGGGCAACTGTGGTCTCAAAACAAGTTAGGGTTCAATGAAAGTTGCAGTATTTCCTTTAAAATTAGCTGAAAATCACATCTCTGGCTGGAGCCTGTGAGAAATTACATTGGTGTGAATGTTTAAACTTCCTGCTTCCAGTAGTTTGAGTGACATCACTTGACCTCAGCCCTGCCCGTCCGCCCCAGGGGAGAAGCAAGATCAGTCAAAACCTAATGCTGGGGAAATCAGGAAGTACCTGGGGGGAAAAATTGACAGTTGAGAAGGGGAGCCTATTAATGCAGGCAGAGGCTGGTCACATGACTACAAGCTGGTTACATGGCTGAAAACAGGAAGTGTTAAACCAGGAAGTAATATTGCTGAATCTTTCCAGCAATAATTTCTCCCAAATTTTATCTAGAGATGTGATTTAGGTTTTATTTGAAGGTGTGATGGAAGGCTTTTTATATAATTCTTACTAGTTTGGAAGAATTCAAGACCACAGTTACCCTTTAAACACTAACTTTCCTCACGATTAGACAATTGTCATGCTTTCGCATTGAATTTTCGAGGGTTACCGAAATCAAACTCTACATTTGTCGTGTTCGAGGGTTACAAAACACCCCATTTGAGGGTTAATGAACACTAAAATTTTTTTGGTTCTAAATAGTTTTTTATTTATTATATTAATTAAACAAATTTGAATAATACAATAAGTCTTCATTACATTTACATAAACTTCTTATAGTTTGGCCTATATTTCATATACATTCTATTATAATAGTGTCTTACTGTCTTACTCCCCATTTTTTATTTTCTTCTAGTCTTTTAATATAAATATTAAATTTTCTTTGAGATCTGTACACATAGGCATATAAGCGGGTACATACCGTTAAAGTATTCAGAAAGAGGGTCTGCGACTGCCAGCATGGGAACCACAAACCTCAACCCTCTTCTCTTATTTCTTTCAGAATATCATGTGGGTTCATTGTCAATATCCATATATCCCAAGTTTTTGACCAATTTCTCAAATTATTACTTAAAGTGGCCACTAGATATTCGTTTGAAGATATCGTCCATATTTTCTTAATGAGCGCATCTCTATTAGGTGGCAGCTATTGCTTGGGTATTGTATCCCTGGGTTGGTAGATTAAATAAAGCTGTAAATGGGGAAAGTTGGTACTGTCCAAATACTTCTGCAATGATTATCTCACATATCTGCCAAAAGGACGTTACTATCAGGCATAGCCACCATGCATGTAATTGGTCACTGGATCCACAGTTTCTAAAGCAGTTATTTGGGATAGAGTGGTTTATTTTATGTAGGTAGAAAGGAGTGGTATACCAGTCATACATAATTTTATATGATTTCTCTTTTGCGATTATATTTGATGAACATTTATGTGAATGAGTGTATATTTGGGTTAATTGTTCTTCCTCTAGTGGACTCTGGAATCTCATCTCCCATTCGAGAGATTTTGTGCTTTTGATCTTTTGTGAGTCGTGCCATATTATGTTATGCATCATTGTTATTAATCTCATGAAGTTGTTGGAATGTGTAGCTGCTGTTTCAAAATTGGTAGGTTTTGGTTCTCTTATATTATGTATAATAGATGAAGCATATCTTTGCATACTGGTATATGTGTACCAGTGTTCTTGGTCTAGTTTCCATTTGCTTCTAGCTTCTGTCCAGGTTATAGGATTGCCGTCACTGTCACAAAGATTGCCAATTCAATATGTTCCTTTTGATCTCCAAAATTCAATAGTAGAATTGGATAAATGAAATGGTGTCGATTGGTTTAACAGATTTTTTATGCATGATATCATAAGGGGGTAATTGTTCTTAAATAAAATGTTGGGGTCGTGGGATAATTGTATTTATAGATATCGGAAGGATTGTATTTACATTTTAAAGTGTAAATGGGCTTGTAATTCTGTTAACACATTTGGTTTGTTTATTGGATATGCGGTTGATTTGGCATGATTAACTTTAAAACCTGAGATGGTGCCAAAGTGTTTTAGAATAAGATGTAGTGATGGTAGGAAAGTTCTCGGTTGTGTCGAGTAGAGGAGTGTATCATCTGCGAACATAAAGTTTTGATTCTGTTTGTCCGATCATAATTCCTTTGATCTCTGGTGATTCTTTAATTTTTGTGGCTAGAGGTTCCATGCATAGGGCGAAGAGAAGTGGTGATAAGGGGCAACCCTGCCTCGTTTCATTTCGGATTTCTATTAAGTTTGAGAGGAAGCTCATATTGCTAACTTTATCTATTGGTTTATTGTATAAGTTGAATATTGTTTCAATATATTTATCTGGAAAACCAAATTTCTCCAGAATTTTGAGCATGTATTGCTAATCAATATGGTCAAAAGCTTTCTAGATATTTAAGGATAGGGCTATTGTTGGCATTTTTTTTGTGATGCAAATTGAATAAGTTTTATGGCTTTGCATGTGTTATCTATGGTTTGCCTACCTAGAAAAAAATCCTGTTTGATCGTAATGAATGAGAATAGGTAGAATGTGTTTTAGTCGGGTTGCCAGTATTTTGGCGATTATTTTAACATCTAAGTTGATGAGTGATATTGTCCAGTAATTCACTGGTTGGGTGGAGTCATAGTCAGATTTAGGTATCACTACAATGTGTGCTCCTAGTAAATCTGATAATAAGGATTCAGTACCTTCAAAGAGACCATTGATTAGAGGGGATTAGAGTTTTGTTGAAGGTTTTATAGTATAGAGCCGTCAATCCATCTGGGCCGGTGATTTTATTTATTGAAAGCTTTAAATAAAGGTGACTGGACTCTGCATTGTCTCTTGTTATTAGGTTGTGAGGGTAGGGAGATGAAGATCATTTACAAAGTTATCTAATTGTGTTGGAGTGATTATGTTTCTATCTAATGTTTTGCCCTCATATAGTTTTTGATAATATATTACAAATTGTGACTGTGTGATTTAGTTTATGGGCTAACATGGAGCTAATGTTTTACATAACAATGTTGGTTGACCAGTCATATAGGGGAATTCACAGAGGAGCGCTGCAGCCTCGCAGCGCTCCTTTCTCCCCTTAACGGCGTTAAGGGGAGATTGTAAATCAGTTAGATTTACAATAAGGGGAGATTGTAAATCAGTTAGATTTACAATCGGTTAGCGCGACGTTAAGTCTTGCTTTGAGCCGGCTGCACGAGTCCCGGAAGAGGCACTCTCGCAAAGTGATTTACCAAAGGCTGTGTGGGTCTTGGTGCGTAAGTATTTAACGCCAGCTATATTTGGCGTTAAATACTTATGCGCGGGTGAAATTCACCCAGAGCCGCACAGCCTCTGGTAAATCCCGTGCGGGAGATTTGCCCAGAGCATTTGCAGCTCTGGGTGAATCTCCCTATTAGTGCTTTTTCACCTCCAGTCTGTAAAAATAGACTAAGTTTTGCTGCTTCTGTTTTCAAGAGGAGGTCATCGCTAAAGACCTTACCTAATTGTTTTTCCTGAGTTTTTATAGTTTCAATTAGTTCTTGGATTTTATAGTCCTTATTTTTGCATTCTCTCGTTGCTATTTGTATTAATGTGCCCCTTAACACTGCTTTATGGGCAGTCCATAGTGTTAAAGATGAAACGGCAGGGGTAGAGAGTGTTTGTTTTATTTCTTCTTGTATGTGTTCTTTTGCTAACAAAGCTTTGTTGATTCACCATATTCTTGTTGGTCTGGTGTGTATTGTGTTCTTAATTTGTATAGAAATGTAGGCGTGGTCAGACCAGGAAATTTCTGCAATATATGGTGTATGTATTTGTGATGAAATGAGGTGATACAAAGACGTAATCAATTCTTGTAAATGTTTTGCGTACTGATTAATAAAAGATATGTTCTTGGCGGGTTGGAAAGGTTAGTCTCCATGCATCTATAATATTGTTCTTTTTAAGAAGGATTGGGAGTTCTTTATAGGATGAGTGTATCTGGGACTGACATGCTTTGCCTGATTTGTCTAATTTGGGGTTCAGAGCTACATTAAAATTTACATTATGTAAATTTGATCGTCAGAAAGTAAGCTATTTGGATGTACTGGTTGTCAAAAAGGATAACATGATAGTGACTGACCTATATATGAAAGATACTGACAGAAATAATTTATTGCTATCCAGTAGTTTCCATCCACATAATGTAAAATAAGGTCTTCCTTATAGCCAATTCTTAAGGGTACGTAGAATCATCCAAATTATGATTTATGCCATATAAGGTTGCAGGATATGATCAGGAAATTTGCAGCAAGGGGCTACCGTGCCATATGAATCAATTGGTAAGGGATGCAGAAAAAGCGTTTGGCCAGGATTGAAACCAATTACTTGACAAGGAGGATGTGAAAGTATCCAGTGGTAGAATACCGTTTGTTTCTACCTATAATATTTTATCAAATTCAGCAGATTGTTAGGAAAAACTGGGGTATCAGGTGGACCAGAAGTATAGAGGACTGTTTAAGAATGCACCATTATTTTCATATAAAAAATCCAGAAATATAGCAAGTGAGCTTATTAGAGCAGAAGTTGCACCAGCTAAAACCAGTAAGCAGTTATTTCTGGGTGAACCTCAAATAGGGACTTTTCCCTGTAGAAACTGCCAGTCCCGTAATGCGATAATCCCCGGTAATTCCGTAAACCATCCTAGGAAGGGAAATGCCATTAAGCGAAAAAAACTTCGCTACATGTAGAACTTCCAGTGTGGTATATATGTTGAAATGCCCGTGTGGCTGGGCCTGCGTAGGTAAATGTATAAGAGAAATCAGACTGAGAATTGGTGAACAAAAACGAGATATCACCAATTATGAAGGAACAAACAAAAAATAAGAAAAAACAGTCAGCAAACATTTTTTTTAAAAATAAACATAAAAATTCTCAACTACGGTGGCTAGTCCTAGAGGTAGTAGAAAGAGACCTAAGAGGTGGCAATCATAATAAAAAAATGATTGCAGAGAGAATTATACTGGATCGACAGATTGTAAACTTTAGCACCAAATAGGTTAAATGAGGACTTCAATTGGTCTTGCTTCCTCTAATTTATATGATCTTTGCCGCTATGTTGTTTTCTCTTTATGAGATACAAAACATTTAAATCTTTTATATATCATATGTAATCTTTTTGCCTTTTTAGTAACAGTTTTTTGTTTCATTCTAATTCTTTACCCTCATTTTTCCTGAAAATGTTGTGCCACCTTATGGACTTTTTAGAGAACACAGGCTTTCAGGCTTGTAATTTAAAGGAGAACTTAAGTCCTCAGACAACATTGTCCCAATAGACAGAGCACATTCAGAAACACACAACAAGCTGTGTCTCATCTCTCCCTTTGCTGTGGATGCTGGGTGATTTATGAAAATAACCTGTGAGTAAAAGGGGTCAGCTCCCATAATTCACCTTATCTGGGAACACCCCGCTAAGTGTACGCAGTACACATTTACATGAAACTGCAGTCTTGCTTCCTGGAAGCTGACAGCCAATCATGTTACAGCTCAGAGATCCTTCAGACACAGAGCTTAGATTTCAGTGCAGTTTTTTTGTAAAACACATTACAAATGCTCCTGTTTACAATGATAAATTCCTTTGCTTTTCATACAAAAAAGTGCATATCTTTGCTAGCATGGATGAAAAAAACAGAACATTTAACATTTCAGCAAAAAATAAAAGTAAGTATGGGGAATCAAACCAGCAACCTTCTATACTGTGTCTTTCTAAAAACTAAGCTTTGTACCACTAGGCCACAAGGGATAATAAGTAATTAACTGGTACATATGGAGTCTTTATCTTTTGCTAGACAAATAATAAAAACAAGAACAAATTTCCTATGCTGAAGGGAGCATGGGGAATCGTACCTATGCCCCAAAAATCTAACTTGGAATTGTTAGATGTACATTTCAGTAAATGTCAGTAAAATCAGTTCACTATTTTGTATTACTACTGGAAGACTGTCAGCAATTCACGCTGGTTGGTAAATAAATAACAGAGCTGCTATCAATAAAGTTTGTACACATGTAGAAACTTTATATTTTTCTAGAAACATGGAAACATACAAACAAAAAAAGCAATAAACTCAGGCAGTAGACTGTTATATTGTTTCATAAGTAAACAAGGGGGTTATAACTTGTAACTTTTTGGTCTGTTTGTTCCTAAAACCACAGCATTTACATGGTGCGCCACCAGCAACTCTACTGTGATCACAGGTACTGTACATTTAGAAACTTTATCTTTCGCTAGAAAGTGAAGCTAGAAATTTTGTGCACAGAGACAGTGAATCCTGGGGTCAAGGGGTGTGGCTCTTTGAAGCCAACATGGGCTATGAGTTGTACTGGCAACAACATGGAAGCCTCCTTTGTTACAGAATTTATTACTTATATCTACTAAATGCAAACTAGAGAAGAATCTTTCAATGTATAGGTATTCTGGGGAGAAAAGCTTCCACATTAGGATTTAAAAAAATTAAGTTTAGTTCTCCTTTCACTTTCCTATTTATATTTAATGAAGGTGTATGTATTATATAAGAATGAACAGCAAATTGAAACTTTATTCAGCCATATAAATACACGTATCAAAATGTATCCCTAAAAACACATTCTAAACAACATGCAACACACAAATATAACTAAAACACTAAAATTGGGGCGTCCCCGGAACCAAATAGGAGAACAGTCCCCAGGTGATGGACCCCTACAACAGTAGTAATATGAGAATACATCTCCTTTCATCACCAATGCAGTTCGACGTAAGTCAATACTTTACCACTCGCAGCGACCTGGTACCCCCGGGTTTATACTGGAGACCGGCGGGACTTCGGACAGCACTGACGCTCCACATGCTACGCCTCGGCTCACAGCTGATCTGTTTACTCCCGATCTTCACCTGCCGGCAGCTAAATGGTTAACACTACACCATTCACTCCAGCAACTAACTGGTTAATTAGCACCAGTCCTTCCCAAGCAGTCACCGAGTTAATTAGCATTTACACTGCAAAACACTCCAGGTACAACAGTTATATAAAATAAAAAGGATAAAAATATTCACAGACCCTAAACACTAGAAGTTCTTCCGGGGCGGGAAGAAACATTGGGTCCATACACACGGTTTTAGCATGTCCCCTCAGTATGAACAAAGTTTTAGGGGCTACAAGGATTTTTAAACTCCTTGTTGAACCACCCCCATCCTATGGGCTATGCATGAGGTGAGAGTGTCTAGGAATGTCCAGATTTACGACTAGCCAAAAGCATTCATTCCCCCCTTAGTTAGGCAGATTCCATATAAATGTAGATATGTATATTGTATTGGGATATTTACCACATATTCATCTCCTGTATTAATTATCAATTCCTGCAATACCAAACATGACCTGTGTGTAATCCATATTTCCCAAGATATTAATAACTCGCCTTGGCAAGGGAATAAGGTCTCCATGTTGGGTATCATTTTGAGGGGCCTTCCTTTCCATTCACAAATATAATATTGGTTTCTGTCTTACACATTCCAATACCAAAATACATTTATTTTACATGTATGGTTGTCCTTAAAATGACCTCTTAAGGTACCCACCAGACCCCTAGCTGAAGAGAATTCCAGATACACGGTTCGGCCTCACATTGTCTGGAAAAGAAGATCTGGTTCCATGCTTCACTAATCGTAATATAAACAATAGGACTGTTCCAGGGTGGAATGGTATTTTTACCATTCCAATAGTTAACCCATTCTTGCCAAGTCACTACACACTTTCCCGACAGGCTGAATATTTTAATTTTTTGAAGTTTTAATTTGCTGTTCATTAGCGTTGTGCCCCATTAGTGTACTTTGGCAGTAGGCTTGTTGCCTCTTGCACTTTGTAATTAAATATAGTATATTTACACGGGGAGCACCGCCCAAAGGTGGGTGTGTCAAAACGCCTTTTTTAGGTAGGCTGTACACCTGAGATACCGTCTAAGATTATATAAGAATGAACAAAATTTAAAACAATGTACTACTTTTTATGAATAATTTCACTTTATTAATATTTTATATTTGGATGACATCATTATTTGCATATTTATGACACATTTTAAACATTGTTTATATTGTATTGTTGTTTTTGCAACCTTGCACTGATATATGCTCAACATTGCACTTGTATTTTGCACTTTTATTATGCACTTAGTCACTTTAATTTGTAACCAATCATGAGGTAAGGACCACCCTTTGGAGGCTGTCCTAGAGATTGGGCTAAGTTATTTCACTGTTGCAGCGATGTTACTTGAACATCACCTAAAGAAGGGGGCACATATTTTTCCCCAAAAATCATTGTGTGATATGATGTGTGGTCGC
This sequence comes from Hymenochirus boettgeri, assembly GCA_019447015.1. Lineage (NCBI taxonomy): Eukaryota > Metazoa > Chordata > Amphibia > Anura > Pipidae > Hymenochirus > Hymenochirus boettgeri. Next base: position 80,302 of record JAACNH010000550.1, read on the forward strand.
AAATAAATATAAATCTTGATTTGGAGTGCAACCCTCAACTGTATTTAATTTTGAATATCTTTTCTTTAAATCCATTTTTATTTTTGTGCTCAAATAAATAAATATATATATATATATATATAAATACATCATTGTACAGTTGCCTTGTATTTTTTAACAGTATATATTTTGGATATTGACAATTTTACACACACATTTATATATATATAGTAAAGATAGTAAAGAGCAAATTGCGAGCAACACTTGCCAGACATACGTCCACCCGGGTGCTTCCTTAGGCAAAATACATGTGGAGATAGAGAGAAGGAGCACTCCTAGGGTTTGTGAAGATACGAATTTTATTCAAGCCGTCTGCGCGTTTCGGTCAGATCACGGACCATTCTCAAGACTTCTCAAGGTAGACAAAACGCGTAGACGGCTTGAATAAAATTCATATCTTCACAAACCCTAGGAGTGCTCCTTCTCTCTATCTCCACATGTCATGCCAGACAAATGTAATTGGTTTTTATGAAGAAGCGAGTAAGAAGTTAGATTCAGGCACAGCAGTGGATGTGGTATATTTGCATTTTGCCAAAGCTTTTGATACTGTGCCACATAGGCGACTAATGTATAAACTGAGGACTGTTGGCCTTGAAGAAAACATTTGTTCATGGATAGAGAACTGGTTATTGGATTGCAAACAGAGAGTGGTGGTTAATGGAGCTACATCTATGTGGGCTAAAGTTCTAAGCGGAGTGCCTCAGGGTTCTGTACTGGGGCCGCTTCTGTTTAATCTGTTTATAAATGACTTAGAAGGGGGCATTGAGAGCAAGGTCTCTGTGTTTGCTGATGACACTAAATTATGCAGAGCTTTGGAAACTTCCAATGATGTGCAAGTGCTGCAAGCAGACCTAGATAGATTATCAAAATGGGCAGCAGAATGGCAGATGAGATTCAATGTAGATAAATGTAAGGTGATGCATTTGGGATTTAATAATCCCTGTGCCATCTACACCATAAATAACTCTGTGTTAAGTTCATCTGTAATGGAAAAAGATTTGGGGGTTCTGGTAGATAACAGACTTAGCTGTAGCAAACAATGCCAGGTAGCAACAGCTAGAGCTAGCAAGATATTGTCTTGTATAAAAAGGGGAATAGATTCAAGAGAGAAAAATATTATTCTCCCTCTTTACAAGGCACTGGTAAGGCCTCATTTGGAATATGCGGTGCAGTTTTGGAATCCCATATACAAAAGGGACATCTTGGAAATTGAGGCAGTTCAGAGAAGGGCCACTAAATTAATAAGGGGAATGGAGGGGCTTGAATATGCAGGCAGATTAGACAAGTTAGGGCTGTTTACATTGGAGAAGCGACGTTTGCGTGGGGACATGATAACCTTATACAAATATATTAATGGCCCAAAACAAGCTGTGTCTCATCTCTCCCTTTGCTTGGATGCTGGGTGATTTATGAAAAAACCTGTGAGTAAAAGGGGTCAGCTCCAATATTCACTTATCTGGGAACACCCCGCTAAGTGTACGCAGTACACATTTACATGAAACTGCAGTCTTGCTTCCTGGAAGTGACAGCCAATCATGTTACAGTCAGAGATCCTTCAGACACAGAGCTTAGATTTCAGTGCAGTTTTTTTGTAAAAACACATTACAAATGCTCCTGTTACAATGATAAATTCCTTTGCTTTCATACAAAAAAGTGCATATCTTTGCTAGCATGGATGAAAAAAACAGAACATTTAACATTTCAGCAAAAAAAAAAGTAAGTATGGGGAATCAAACCAGGAACTTCTATACTGTGTCTTTCTAAAAACTAAGCTTTGTACCACTAGGCCACAGGGATAATAAGTAATTAACTGGTACATATGGAGTCTTTATCTTTTGCTAGACAATAATAAAAACAAGAACAAATTTCTATGCTGAAGGGAGCATGGGGAATCGTACCTATGCCCCAAAAACTAACTTGGAATGTTAGATGTACATTTCAGTAAATGTCAGTAAAATCAGTTCACTATTTTGTATACTACTGGAAGACTGTCAGCAATTCACGCTGGTTGGTAAATAAATAACAGAGCTGCTATCAATAAAGTTGTACACATGTGAGAAACTTTATATTTTTCTAGAAACATATAACATACAAACAAAAAAAGCAATAAACTCAGCAGTAGACTGTTATATTGTTTCATAAGGAAACAAGGGGGTTATAACTTGTAACTTTTTGGTCTGGTTGTTCCTAAAACCACAGCATTTACATGGTGCGCCACCAGCAACTCTATGTGACACAGGTACTGTACATTTAGAAACTTTATCTTTCGCTGAAAGTGAAGCTAGAAATTTTGTGCACAGAGACAGTGAATCCTGGGGTCAAGGGGTGTGGCTCTTTGAAGCCAACATGGGCATGAGTTGTACTGGCAACAACATGGAAGCCTCCTTTGTTACAGAATTTATACTTATATCTACTAAATGCAAACTAGAGAAGAATCTTTCAATGTATAGGTATTCTGGGGAGAAAAGCTCCACATTAGGATTTATTAAAAAATTAAGTTTAGTTCTCCTTTCACTTTCCTATTTATATTTAATGAAGGTGTATGTATTATATAGAATGAACAGCAAATTGAAACTTTATTCAGCCATATAAATACACGTATCAAAATGTATCCCTAAAAACACATTCTAAACAACATGCAACACACAAATATAACTAAAACACTAAAATTGGGGCGTCCCCGGAACCAAATAGGAGAACAGTCCCCAGGTGATGGACCCCTACAACAGTAGTAATATGAGAATACCTCTCCTTTCATCACCAATGCAGTTCGCGTAGTCCATTTACTACACTCGCAGCGACCTGGTACCCCCGGGTTTATACTGGAGACCGGCGGGACTTCGGACAGCACTGACGCTCCACATGCTACGCCTCGGCTCACAGCTGATCTGTTTTACCCGATCTTCACCTGCCGGCAGCTAAATGGTTAACACTACACCATCACTCAGCAACTAACGGTTAATTAGCACCAGTCCTCCCAAGCAGTCACCGAGTTATTAGCATTTACACTGCAAAACACTCCAGGTACAAAAGTTATATAAATAAAAAGGATAAAATATTCACAGACCCTAAACACTAGAAGTTCTTCCGGGGCGGGGAAGAAACATTGGGTCCATACACACGGTTTTAGCATGTCCCCTCAGTATGAACAAAGTTTAGGGGCTACAAGGATTTTTAAACTCCTTGTTGAACCACCCCCATCCTATGGGCTATGCATGAGGTGAGAGTGTCTAGGAAGTCCAGATTTACGACTAGCCAAAAGCATTCATTCCCCCCTAGTTAGGCAGATCAGATTCCATAATGTAGATATGTATTGTATTGGGATATTTACCACATATTCATCTCCTGTATTAATTATCAATTCCTGCAATACCAAACATGACCTGTGTGTAATCCATATTTCCCAAGATATTAATAACTCGCCTTGGCAAGGGAATAAGGTCTCCATGTTGGGTATCATTTTGAGGGGCCTTCCTTTCCATTCACAAATATAATATTGGTTTCTGTCTTACACATTCCAATACCAAAATACATTATTTTACATGTATGGTTGTCCTTAAAATGACCTCTTAAGGTACCCACCAGACCCCTAGCTGAAGAGAATTCCAATACACGGTTCGGCCTCACATTGTCTGGAAAGAAAGATTGGTTCCATGCTTCACTAATCGTAATATAAACAATAGGACGTTCCAGGGTGGAATGGTATTTTTACCATTCCAATAGTTAACCCATTCTTGCCAAGTCACTACACACTTTCCCGACAGGCGAATATTTTAATTTTTGAAGTTTAATTTGCTTTCATTAGGTTGTGCCCCATTAGTGTACTTTGGCAGTAGGCTTGTTGCCTCTTGCACTTTGTAATTAAATATAGTATATTTACACGGGGAGCACCGCCAAAGGTGGGTGTGTCAAAACGCCTTTAGGGAGGCTGACACCTGAGATACCGTCTAAGATTAATAAGAATGAACAAAATTTAAAACAATGTACTACTTTTTATGAATAATTTCACTTATTTAATATTTTATATTTGGATGACATCATTATTTGCATATTTATGAACAATTTTAAACATTGTTTATATTGTATTGTTTGTTGCAACTTGCACTGTATATGCTCAACATTGCACTTGTATTTTGCACTTTATTATGCACTTAGTCACTTTAATTTGTAACCAATCATGAGGTAAGGACCACCCTTTGGAGGCTGTCCAGAGATTGGGCTAAGTTATTTCACTGTTGCAGCGATGTTACTTGAACATCACCTAAAGAAGGGGGCACAATATTTTTCCCCAAAAATCATTGTGTGTATGATGTGTGGTCGCAAATAAATAAAATCTTGATTTGGAGTGCAACCCTCAACTGTATTTAATTTTGAATACTTTTCTTTAAATCCATTTTATTTTTGTGCTCAAATAAAAATATATAATATATATATATAAAACATCATTGTACAGTTGCCTTGTATTTTTAACAGTATATTTTTGGATATTGACAATTTTACACACACATTTATATATATATAGTAAAGATAGTAAAGAGCAAATTGCGAGCAACACTTGCCAGACATAGTCCACCCGGGTGCTTCCTTAGGCAAAATACATGTGGAGAAGAGAGAAGGAGCACTCCTAGGGTTTGTGAAGATATGAATTTTATTCAAGCCGTCTACGCGTTTTGTCTACCTTGAGAAGTCTTGAGAATGGTCCGTGATCTGACCGAAACGCGCAGACGGCTTGAATAAAATTCGTATCTTCACAAACCCTAGGAGTGCTCCTTCTTCTCTCCACATGTATTTTGCCTAAGGAAGCACCCGGGTGGACGTATGTCTGGCAAGTGTTGCTCGCAATTTGCTCTTTACTATCAACATGTTTCAGCCCTCACATGGGGCCGTCATCAGGATCCTGATGACGGCCCCATGTGAGGTCTGAAACATGTTGATCATGGTACAATAAATATTTATGGACTTCATAAATCCGGAGAGTGCGCCCATTTCTACCATACCATACGGCGGTCTTGGTTCACATTGGTGCCAATGACAAAGTTAGAGGTGGAGGTGAGGTCCTTAAAAATGATTTCTGAGAATTAGGGGCCAAGTTAAAAGCAAGGACCTCCAGGGTAGTGGTTTCAGAAATACTACTGCAGCCATGTGCTACGCTAGGGAGACAACGGGAGCTCAGGAGTATAAATGCGTGGATAGAGGGTGGTGTAAGGAGATGGGGTTTGGGTTTTTGAGAAACTGGCTGATTTTTCTGTTGGCTACAGGCTCTTAGTAGAGACGGATTACACCTCAATGGTGATGGTGCAGCTGTTTTGGGGGAGAAGATGGCTAGGGGGTTGGAGGAGATTTTAAACTAGGTATGGGGGGGAGGGAATGTTTAACTACACAGGGGTAGATAGAGAAGTTAGGGATCTGGGGCTAGTAACACAATGGAGGGAGGAGAAGGGGGAGGGGGGAGCATAGAGGATAAGGAGCATGTACGACCATGTATAGAAGTAAATCAATTGATAATCTAAAATGTATGTTTACAAATGCAAGGAGTCTGGCTGGAAAAAACCGGCGAACTTGAAATAATAGCATTAAAGGAAAAGTATGATGTAATTGGTATAGCAGAATCATGGCTAAATGATTCACACGACTGGACAGTAAATATTGAAGGGTACTCCTTATTTAGACATGACCGAGTTAATAAGAAAGGAGGAGGAGATGTAGTATGTTAAACAGGAATTGAAGCCAAATTAAAAGATGGAATAGATGGGGAGCAAACGATACGGCAGAAACATTATGGGTGGAACTGTGTACAGGAAGCAAGAAGGTAGGTAAATAATGTTGGAAGTATGTTATAGCATAAGCGCCAAATTCCGAGGAAGAGGTGGAAATAAATCTCCATATGCAGTTGGCGAAGGCTGCTGGTATGGGGCATGTTCTGGTCATGGGGGATTTTAACTACCCTGACATAGATTGGAGTAAGGGAACTGCCAGCACCTCTAAAGGTATAAAGTTCTTAAATTTCCTATATGAGCATTTTCTTTCACAGATGGTAGAAGTTCCCTAGACAGAATGCGTTGTTGGATCTGGTGATATCTAATAACCCTGAGCTCATTATGGAGATGAAGGTAATGGGAAGCTTAGGGAATAGTGACCATGATATAGTGTCATTTAATATAGGTTGCAAAAAACTAAAGTGCACTGGCTTAACAAAAAAATTTTAACTTTAGGAAAGCTAATTTTATGCTTTTAAAGGAATCGCTCCTGCTCATAGACTGGGGGGAACTGTTTCTAGGTAAAGAAACTGAGCAGATGTGGACCACTTTTAAAGGGATATTAAACTATCACATTTCCAAATCGGTACCTTTAGGAACAAGTGTAAAAAAATTAGGTTCAGTCCTGCATGGCTTAATGCTCAGTGTAAAAAGGGAAATGGAAAAAAAAAAGAAAAGGGCTTTTAAAATTTTGAAAACAGAAGGCACAGAACAGGCTACGGGGAGTACAAAAGCTGTAATAAAGAGTGCAAGAAAGCAATTAAACTAGCTAAAAAGAAAATGAAATACGGATTGCCGAACAAAGCAAGTCCAACCCCAAATTGTTTTTTTAAGTATATAAATGGTAAAAAGATGTGGACTGAGAACGTGGGACCATTAAATAATGGAGCTGAGGTGGTTGTTAGAGGATGCCGATAAGGCTTATCTGCTAAACCGTTTTTTTACATCGGTTTTTACTGTTGAGATCCTTGTCCTTACAGTAGGGATTGTAGCAATATGCAGGGAAGAAATGAAGAGTTTTCACATTGGAAAACGGAGGATATGGTACGGAAACAATTAGACAAAGTTAATATCAATAAAGCCCCAGGACCAGATGGATTGCATCCTGGATTTATTAAAGAGCTAGTTCAGTTCTAGCTAGACCACTGTTTCTCATATTTTCAGATTCGCTTTTGTCTGGGGATGTGCCGCTGGATTGGAAAAAAGCCAATGTAATACCAATATTCAAAAAAGGTAGTGTTCGCAGCCTGGTAGAATATACTGACTGTAAGCCTAACATCAGTGGTAGGAAGGTGATGGAAACTTTGTAAGGGATCATATCCTTGACTTTGTCTCCAGAGATCATCTTATTAGTAGTAGTCAGCATGTATTTAGAGAAATAGATCATGCCAGACAATTTAATTGGTTTTTATGAAGAAGTGAGTAAGAAGTTGGACTCAGGCACAGCGTGGATGTGGTATATTTGGATTTTGCAAAATCTTTTGATACTGTGCCACATAGGCGACTAATGTATAAACTGAGGACTGTTGGCCTTGAAGAAAACATTTGTTCATGGAAGAGAACTGGTTATTGGACTGCAAACAGAGAGTGGTGGTTAATGGAGCTACATCTATGTGGGCTAAAGTTCTAAGCGGAGTGCCTCAGGGTTCTGTACTGGGGCCGTTCGTTTAATCTGTTTATAAATGACTTAGAAGGGGGCATTGAGAGCAAGGTCTCTGTGTTGCTGATGACACTAAATTATGCAGAGCTTTGGAAACTTCCATGATGTGCAAGTGCTGCAAGCAGACCTAGATAGATTATTCAAATGGGCAGCAGAATGGCAGATGAGATTCAATGTAGATAAATGTAAGGTGATGCATTTGGGATTTTAATCCCTGTGCCATCTACACCAAAATAACTCTGTGTTAAGTTCATCTGTAATGGAAAAAGATTTGGGGGTTCTGGTAGATAACAGACTTAGCTGTAGCAAACAATGCCAGGTAGCAACAGCTAGAGCTAGCAAGATATTGTATAGTATAGTATAGTATTTGAGGTTGAATAAAGACATACGTCCATCCAGTCCAACCCATCTAGCAATATCCTCATTTCCTGCCTAACTGTTGATCCAGAGGAAGGCAAAAAAAACCCCACCAAATTTATGAAGGGGGAAAAAATTCCTTCCTGACTCCAAGTGGCAATCGGAAATTTCCCTGGATCAACTCTACTTATGTATCAATACCAGTAACTTGCAACATTCCTTGTTTGCAGAAACTCATCCAGCTTTTTTTTTAAACTGACCAATGAACCTGCCATTACAAAGTCCAGTTCCATAGCTTTACCGTTCTCACAGTGAAAAACCCTTTCCGAGCTTGAAGCCTAAACCTTTTTTTTCAGTCTTAAGGGATGTCCTCGTGTCCTTGACATGTTCTATGGTGAACAATGCCCCAGATAGTTTATTGTATGGCCACGTAATCATATTCCCTCGCAAGCGCCTTTTCTCCAGCGTACATAATTGTACTTTCCAGTCTCTCTTCATATTCAAGCTCCCCCAATCCTTATTAATTTAGTTGCCCTTCTCTGAACCCTTTCCATTTCAAAGATGTCCTTTTTGTACACAGGATTCCAAATTGCACTGCAAATTCCAGATGAGGCCTTACCAATGCTTTGTAAAGAGGGAGAATTACATTTTCCTCCCTTGAATCCATACCTCTCTTATACAAGACAATACCATGCTGGCTCTGGCTGTTGCCGCCTGGCACTGCTTGCTACCTTTAAGTTTGTTATCCACCAAACCTCCAAGATCCCTTTCCAAAAGGGATTCACTTAACACAGAGCCATTTATAGTATAAGTAGCACAAGTATTTTTAAGTCCAAAATGCATCACATTACATTTATCAACATTGAATTTTATCTGCCACTTAGCAGCCCAATGTGATAATCTATCTAGATCCACTTGCAACGATTGCACATCCTCTGAAGTTTTTAATGGTCGACAAAGTTTGTGTCGTGTCAGCAAACACAGAAACCTTGCTGACAATACCCACTTCAAATCATTAATAAATAGATTAAATAGAAGCGGCCCCAACACAGAACCCTGTGGCACCCCACTTAGCACTTTAGTCCATAATGATGAAACCCATTAACAACTACTCTCTGCATCCTATTCATTAACCAATTTTCTATCCTGTACAAATGTGACTCCCCAGACCAACAGACCTTAGCTTATACATTAGTCGCCTATGGGGGACTGTATCAAAGCCTTTGCAAAATCCAAGTAAACTACATCTACTGCTATGCCAGAGTCTAAATTTCTAATTACTTCCTCATAAAGCCAAGCAAGTTGTTTGACAAGATCTATTCCTCCTAAATCCATGCGGTTACTAATTATACTGTTAGTCCTTGAAACATACTCTAGAACATGTTCCCTTATTAAACTTTCCAGGATCTTCCCCACCACTGAAGTTAAACTTACAGGCCTGTAATTACCCGGCTGTGAACGACTACCCTTTTTGAATATTGGAATAACATCAGCCTTTTTCCAATCCAGAGGCACACCACCGGACATGAGGGAATCAGCAAAAATAAGAAACAATGGCCTAGATAAAACTGAACATTGTCTTGTATAAAAAGGGGAATAGATTCAAGAGAGAAAAATATTCTCCCTCTTTACAAGGCACTGGTAAGGCCTCATTTGGAATATGCGGTGCAGTTTTGGAATCCCATATACAAAAGGGACATCTTGGAAATTGAGGCAGTTCAGAGAAGGGCAACTAAATTAATAAGGGGAATGGAGGGGCTTGAATATGCAGGCAGATTAGACAAGTTAGGGCTGTTTACATTGGAGAAGCGGCGGTTGCGTGGGGACATGATAACCTTGTACAAATATATTAATGGCCCATACAATGAGCTCTCTGGTGCATTGTTCACTAATAGGTCATATCAGAGGACACGTGGACATCCTGTAAGGTTGGAAGAAAAGAAGTTTCATCTTCAGGTTAGGAGAGGTTTCTTTACAGTGAGAACGGTGAAACTGTGGAACTGTCTTCCAGCAGATGTGGTAATGGCAAGTTCATTGAATAACTTTAAAAAAGGCCTGGATAAGTTTCTAAAACTAAAAAATATTGAGAATTACTGGTATTAATGCATATAGATCTGGTTGATCCAGGGATACTTTCCGATTGCCGTTTGTCGGGAAGGAATTTTTTCCCCCTTTTTAGCTGGGGTTTTTTGCCTTCCTCTGGATCAACTGTTAGGTAGGGTTAAAAAAAAAAAAAAAAAAAAGTGAATAGGTTGGACTTGATGGACGTGTCTTTATTCAACCTTAATTACTATGTTACTATGTTACTATATATATACTGGAGCAGCACCAAGGTGGATGACAAGTATAGGACGTGCTATCCATCCCTTTGCAAATATATATATATATATATATATATATATATCCATTTCAAACTGAAATATTTTTGATTATTATAGTAACTATAATATAATTTACATAACTATTCAACTTGCTCTCTGTTGGTTTTAGTTTGTTTACCTTTGATAAAAGATCTCATTCTCCATTTTTATAGATGGAGAAGTATTGTAAAAGGGGAGAAGAGGGTGGAAGGGGAGGGGGGAAAGTGAGCAATAATTGTTAGTTGTATAGTGGAGGGGGGGTGTCCTCCGACTCGTTTTACGTTCCAGCTCACTATACAGTAGTTGCATCCGATTGGAAATACAATAAAGAACTGTATAAGTCTATTATTCGCAGCTGGGGAGGCCAAAATAGGAGACTCTGCTATATCCTGTGCAGTGGACAGATCTAGACTTGGAATATTCTGTTTCCATCTGTCAGCCATTATAGACATTTCGGGCCTTGCCTGTATTAATAATTTGTAAATAAGGGATGTTATCCCCTTGGGTGTTGTGTTCAGCAATATAGATATTACTGGGTGTGTATTCACAACCTATAGGATAATGGTAGAGTCATAGTTGCCAACATTCTCCAAAAATTTCCAGGGACACATTTCAGAAACGAATGTGCCACCACAAATTCTAGCCTTGCCCACTTTCATAAAGGTGACACCAACTTTTAACAGTCACTGATTTAAAAAAGCATGATATTTATTTTGTTGCTAGACTGATATAAAGTCAGAGATAGATAGTAGAGGATAGAGCCTCTCATACGTTGAAAAAAATCTTTAACTTTTATTCCATAAGCAGCAAACAGATAGCGACGTTTCGGTCTTTGTCTCAGACCTTTCTGAGACAAAGGTCTGAGACAGGTCTGAGACAAAGACCGAAACGTCGCTATCTGTTTGCTGCTTATGGAATAAAAGTTAAAGATTTTTTCAACAAGTCCTGAGAGTGCTCTACATGTTACTATGGTTGGATAGATAGATAGATAGATAGATAGATAGATAGATAGATAGATAGATAGATAGATAGATAGATGATAGATAGATGATATAGATGGATGTGATAGATGAGATAGATAGTAGTAGATAGTGATAGATAGATAGATAGATAGATAGATATAGATAGATAGATAGATAAATAGATAGATGGATAGTGATGACAGATAGACAGACAGAGAAAGATAGATAGATTATAGATAGATGATAGATAGATGGATAGTGAAGATTTATATAGAGATAGATAGATAGTTAGATAGATAGATAGTGAAAGAAAGATAGATATACAGACATAAAAAAGCTTACTCAACTGAACTTCCTGTACTAACAGTGACAGTCTGCTTGGACTCTAGCTCTCAGCCCTTCTTTTATCAGCACTGCTGGGAGACTCAGCAATTTGCGCAGGCGCTGAAACAGGCACCTCAGGAGTAGTCCTCTGTGTTCCCCTCCCCCCCATCCTGCAGAGAGACATGATTCCACAATAGAGGGCAGCAGAACAGGAGTAAGTGCCGACACTCAGACTTCCATTGTCTTACGATCGGATCAATCGATCCGGCAAAATTTCAGTCAGGCAGTGTTCTGGTTTTTCCAGTCTCGGGACTTTTCCCGGGACATTAGAATAGCGGGACTGCTACCTAAAATCCGGGACTATTGGCAACTATGGGAGAGTATATTTGTAGATGGGAGTCGTATGATAATATTCAATTTTTTTTTATCACCTGGCCAAATGTGGCTACCCCTTATTTGCCCAGTCAGCATAGTTTCCATAGGCAGCCAGTCGTGGATATGTATAGTTTTTCCAGAGAGGAGTGTGTTTAGCTTCCTTTGAGGTTGTAAGATTGCATTAGTTTCTTTCCAGATTTTTGCTGCTTGAGTATGTATTTTTGTTCCTGGGTCAATAATGTGTGCTACTGGGTTAGCTATGTAGGCCAGGAAGAATCCTTTGAGATACAGGGTCAGCATATATTCTTATGCTGTGGGTTGTTCGAGTGATTAACCCAGCATCTCAGTAATCTAAGTTGGCTTGCCAAGTAGTATAACTTAAATTTGGTACTGATAAGTCGGCCAAACTTTGGGTACCTGCAGTTGTGCAAGTCATACACATCTCTTTATTCCTCCAGGAAATTCTATAAGTTACTATTAATTGTTGGAAGTATTTGTTGGTACATAACTGAGAGAGTGCTGTCGAACATATAGGAGTTTGGGCAGCAGAAAGATGTTAACTAGATTTGTTCGTCCTATTAGATGAGTGGTAAATGGTTCCATGATTGCGTTTTTTGTTTACCATTGTAGAAGGGGGAGAAAGTTTGGTGTGTTTGGTTATAGTAATTCCTAGATATTTTAACGATTGTCGCGTCGGTATTGGAAATGGCAGAGTTGTGTTTATCAGGATCATATCTAGGGCATATAAACGTAGATTTAGACGAATTATATATAGACCTGACATGGGTCCAAATTCAGATATAGTGTTGTACTGCCTGCAATGTTTCATTTGTTGCATCCAGGTACAATATTATATCATCGACATACAGCCCTACAACTCGGTATATTCCCCTAGCCGTAGACCTCTTATATCAGGGTGAGATCTAATTTGGTGGCTATGATCTCTATTGCCATAGCGAACAGATAAGGTGACAGGGGACATCCCTGCCTTCCAATGAATCAAGGCCTTCTGTGTGTCAATTGATAGTATTACTCTGCGTCTATTTGAGTTTGGATAAGTGTGTATGTTTATGGTGGTAGATTTTCCGGGCATGAATCTGTTTGGTCCGGGTTAATGAGAGTGAGTATTTCTGTTGTAGTCTGTTTGCCAGTATCTTGGCCAATATTTTGTAGTCTGACATCAATAGTGATATGGGTCGACATGAGCCATGTTCATCTGGGTTTTTATCTGGTTTGAATAACAATATAATATTGGCTTCATAGAGAGATTTCAGTAGCTGGGAGTTTACAGCGGATTTTTGTACATCTCTAGGAGAGGTTTTCCCAGTAAATCTGTATGGTTGAAATACTTTATCAGTAGGCCGTCCAAGCCCAGTGCTTATTTTGATTCAGGCTTTGTATAGCCTCTGTTATCTCCTCAATTGAGATGGGTCTGTCAAGTAGATTGTGCTGTGACATATTGAGTGAGGTAGCGACATATTTGCTAAATAAGCTTGAATTTCCTCTGGGGTATGTGCGTTGTGACTCTGGTACAGGTTCGATGTATTTTCGAAAACTTTCAAGAATCTGGGTGGTTCCGTCAGTTTACCAAGTTGGGAATCTTCCATTCTGAGGATTACATTATCGTTGTTTTGTTTATTTGTCATATATACTAGAAGCTTAGCTGACTGGTTGCCCGTTAAAAAAATGACTGTAGAAAAAGGATTTTTTTTTTAGACTATTCACGGAGCATGAAAGCGTATTCTCTGTCCGCTCTCTGCCAATCAGTTGGGTTTCTGGCATTGGGTTTTGGTGGAAGGCAAGTTTAGTGGTTTTTTTTAGACTATTCACGGAGCATGAAGTGTATTCTCTGTCCGCTCTCTGCCAATCAGCTTGGGTTTCTGGGTTTTAGTGGTTTGCACTTTTTGTTCTGTGGTATCCACAGCTAGTTTGGATTGCTTTTTAATATAGGTTAATGTAGATGAGAGACATCCTCGCATATAGGCCTTTACGTTGTCCCATTTAGTTGTGTATGGGACGTCTCCCTGATCAATTGCCATATAGTTCTTTAATTGTGTACGTGTTTCGTCTAGTTCAGGGAACATAGTAAACCAAAAGGGGTTCAATTTCCAGAATCTTGTGGGTTGTTTGGTGGATTGTAGGTTGAGTATTATCAATACCGGTGTATGGTCAGAGAGTCCCCTAGATAGGTGGGGTTGTCACAAACCCCCAGGTCCGAGACGCCCAACCACCTATCCGTTACCGGAAAACACACTCCAGCAACCGACAGGCGGACAGCAGAACAGATCAGACCCGGTGGGTTTAGTGAACAAACGATATACTACACAATTAATATTACTAAATATCAATATACTCGCCGCCACCACATTCCGATTAAACAGCGGAATGACCTGTTACCTTATCTATGGGGATATCCGCACCCCTACTTCTAACAACCTGTAAGAAAATTGGTTATTCACCCCTAATATTCTATACACAGTTATACAGTATATCTATATACCTACACAATACTTCTCTATAGTAGCGTACTTCGAAGACAAAGGTCGTTTTGGGATATACTCAGAATAGAACAATAGCCTATAAATGATATTATATAATTTATAAAAGTTGACAAAAATAGTGCATAAAAATATTAAGAAAAACTAAAATAATTTACTGAACATAAAGACGGACACACAGGTAAGAAATGGGTAAAAGAAGTAATACTTAAGGATAAATGGCATCTGAAATGTCTGTGAGCAGAGTCCAGAGCTTGTTAGTCCAATATGAAAAGTCCAAATAATAGTTCCTGCTGTAAGCCAATACGGTCGTCCTGTTGGCTTGATGTTATTGTAGATGTTATGACGAACTAGTGGGTGAGACCCAATTCCACTTTTATCCTTTGTCAGAAAATGGAGGGGTCTGGTCCTAGAGGGGTGGACTTGGTTCTGCCCCCGAAGGTCGGTTCCTGTTTTGGAGGGAATTTTAAATATCCAATTCCCCTCCATCATAATCTGTGAACCTACATGTCACTTCAAATAATATCATGATGGTCCATAACTAATTTTTCCCAACAGAATAAGACCAAATACGACATATCTGGGATATGTAGGCCTAGGAAGGATAATATCCAAGTTTGGTTCGGGCTATGATATGATATCAGGTATCTATAATGCAAAATTAATTACTGGATAAACTGGGGTTATTTATGAAAACCTGAAAATATTTACATCCTGAATTATTAAGGAATATGAATTACCTTTGATCTACCAGTTGGTTTCTGCTGTGTTCTCTACTAGGAGATTCCCTGCTGTTTGGTGCCTGTTATCCTGTGACAGTGTTGTATATTACAGGGACTTCACACCTTGCCCCTTGAAGTCAGACCTCTTGCTAGGTCAGCTAACAACACCAATGGCAGTGGCTATGGGAAAGAAAGCTCAGAGCTTACAACTGATGTGTAAGCTCTGGGAGCTGCCATAATGCGGATCATGCCAGTATGGTGAAATAATTGAAAATTAGGAGTGCAATTTCAGATATTGTCTATTGTGTTTTACATTGCACCCCTGGTGTCACAGGGATATTGTATGTATTTGGGTTCCTAGCATTGGAGACAGGAAGATATAATTCAGTCAGGACATAGTTCCATATGTTAAGGAGTGGCATGTAAATCCTTGAGCGTTTGCATCTTCTGTCTCCAAGCATCAACCCATTGCCAGGATCTAGTAAATTGTGCAAACTTGGGGTCTGAGGTTGTTACTGAGGTAATAATCCTTACCAGGTATCTGTCCCATAGTTCATTGTTATTAAATTAAAGTCACCCATGCAGACAACAGATGCTGTTGGGTAGTCTGTGAGGAATGCTGTTTGGGTAGTCTGTGAGGAATGGTACCATTTGTTGTAGTAGGGTTAATGATGCTGGTGGGGGGTTGTAGATGCCCATTATCACATATAAACCCTGATCAATTTCCAGGGCTATCATTACATAATGCCTTTAGGATCTCTGCGCACTTTAAGTACTTAGGGGCATATTTATAAAAAGCAAAATTAGTGCAAAAAAAAAAAAAATACCGCCGCACATCGCGGCCGCGAAAATAGCGCTATTGCTGTATTTAAAACGGCGAGCACCATTGCCGCAATATGTATCGCGGCCGCGATGTGTTGCGGTAATTTTAAGTCCCTTCCCGACGCCTCTGCTAAGGGGCGGGGCATACGCCACCCGCCCACAACCCCCAGCGGCGGCGAAGACCACCGCTGCCGCTTCCTCCGGCGGGCGCCGGCTACCTCAACGACGCCAATGTTGCCGGCGTCTTGATCCGACACGACGTCTTCGGGCTGGCGACACCACAGGTCACCGATGCCAGGTAGACTCACTGCGGCCGCCAGTGGAGCCCACTGGCACCGCCGGCCTCAGCGGAGCCGTGTTGCCAGCCGTTCTTTCTTCTATCTTCAGCATCTATTGCGATGGCATCTGAGTTCCGCAGCGGAGTGCACCTCTTTATATAGGTTTGCAGAAAACCCTAATCCATTTCTGATTGGTCAATTTTTTAATGCTTGGTTTGCATGCTTACATTAACCAATCAGATTTCAGAACTTCTAGAAAATCTGATTGATATGTAAAAGCATGCAAGAGGTGCACACCGCTGCGGAACTCAGATGCCATCGCAGTAGATGGCTGAAGATAAGAAGAAGAAGAAGCGGCCGGCCACATCGGCCTCGTTGAGGTGCCGGCGGCCGCAGGGGTACCTTCGGGGGTCGGCGGCCTCAGCGGAGCTGGTGTCGCCGGGACTGAGAAAGAAGAAGAAGCCCGCCCAAGGGCTCTTTTAAGATCCGCACATGGGGGTGACCCCGCCAAAGGCACTTGTCAGTGCCACAAGGCCCTTACAAGGGCCGGGGAGGGGGGTCGGTTCGCACTGCGAAAAAAAAGCCCCAAAAGGCCTTTCTCAGGGCCCCGCTGGAGGGTGCCTCCACCCCTCCCAGCGGATCCCTCCCTTCCCCTCCCCGGGAGCGGCGGGGGGCTTGGAGGGGGTGGGGGAGGGGGTGGCGGGGGTGGTCGCGACCACCTGCTGCGGCCCCTTCCCGGCAGCCCCTCCTAGCCTTCTGTTCCGAGATTGCCGCGAGCGGGGAAGGGGTTGGGAGGGGCTGCTGGAAGAGCGGCGGGGCGGGGTGGCTCTCCGCCGGGGGGTTGTGGGGGGGTGGGGCGGCCTCCCGGGGCGGGGCGGGTGCGACCACCCGCCGCGGGGTTGCCTGCCCATCCCCGCCGCAGGGGGCTAGAATCGGCTGCCGCAGGGAGGCTAAAACAGCCGATACTAGCAGATCGAAACAATACCGCGCTTATAAATAGAAGTGGCGGTAACGGAGGTAAGTATCGCCGCGAAGGGTTAAGCTTCGTTAACTTTTGCGGCCGTTTTCGGACCTTAATAAATCGCGTTAAACAGCGATTTATGCGTTTATGTCAGGGAAAACGGCAGCCAAAACACAAAGCTTTATAAATATGCCCCTTAGTGTCGCAATGTGCAACGTATCAGGATTGAGACACTAAGGGGATACTCGGATATGTGAATGGCAACTGTGTGCGGCCCACGTGGTCCAGGGTTTAGTAACCAGTTAGTTTCTGTGAGGAGCAAATGAGTTTCCTGAATGAGACTAATATGGTTTATGTCTGTTAACTATATCCTGAATTTGATTCTTTTTAAAGGTTCTGGCACCCCTCACATTCTAGCTAAATAGAGTTAATGTGTCAGCCATTTTTTTTGTTATGGAGTGGGTATTGGTAATTGTATTCGTCACGAGTCGGTCGACAAACATTAGAAAAAATAGGGTTAGTGAGTTTATCTTGTTCAAGGAAGGGATAGCAAGGTAGAGATGGATAGGAGAATAGGAGAGAGGTATATTTTCATTCAGTGTACAGAGAGCTATATTTAGGTATTATTAAATAACATAAAAAAACATTTAAAACTTGCAAAACTTTTAAAACATAACATAGTAAACTTTAAACTTTCATATTGTTAAGCCCTAGTGGTACTTTACTTCAATGAGTTAGGATTTTTATTAGGGTCGTGTTTTTATGCTGTGAGTGGAAGGGGGGAGTTAACCTCTAGTAAACCGGGGTGTGTATGTATTGGACTTTCATTGGTACAATTCCTTGTGTAAGGTGTGTCGCTATTGTAGATGAGCGAGCTGTGTGTAATGGTCTGTCCTGGGATTCTAGACGTGGTTATTTAATCATATTGGGAGAGTGCCCCTCCTTAAGCTTACCTCCCTTTTACCTAATTGCAGAGGAATGCATATAAAACATCTGATAAGTTTGGCCATCAGAGGCATGGCGTATGTGACTGCCTATTTTGGATATCTACATTGAAGTCTCCACATAGCAATAATGGGGCCTGTGGCTTTAGAGGAATTTTATTTGGAATTCTTGAAAGAATACTTTTTGTCGATCATTTGGGGTATAGACGGCAATCATTGCTATCCGTGTGCTGTGTATATAATCCATTCAGTGGTCCCTTTGGGTCACAGAAGTGTGAGAGTTCTACAAATGGTAGTTTTTTTATCAATTAGTATTGCACTTCTGTCCTGCCTTTTGTTGAGGAGCAAAAGTAATGTTTTTAATTTGTTATCCCAAACCTCGGTTTCTTACTTTTTAGGAGCATAAGGATATCTGAATGTTGCTTTTTGTAATTTTGTACTGTAACATATATATATATCATTTAGTCTCTTCGTTTTTTTTCAGTGGAGTTATTCATGTATTATTCATAGAAGGCTTTTGGTGAAGGTGGACCAATTTGGAGGTGGTTTGACGAGGATTGTAACAACTGGAGGAATACAGAGATAGCGTAAGTAGAGAGAGAAGGAAGAGTAAGGAAGGAAAGGATGATAAAAAAGGAGAGAGAAAAACAGTTCGTAGTACCAGTTTATTGTTGAGATACAAGTTTCTAAGGCAAGTTATCGTTATCAAACCTAGGAGCTTTTGGTTGTTCACTTTACACACAGTGCAGTGTGTCATTAAAGGACACTTGTTTAAGCATCCTGTGACCAATGAGGTAATTGAGTTGCAGGATTTCTTTACATGGGATATCAGTTTTGGTGTGTACTGTATCTTTTGCCCATGCAACCTATTTATGTAGGGGAGACCACCCAGCCAGGAAAGGTAGGATCTCACAACACAGATCCACTATTAGGCAAAGAAACTGTAAGTAACCGGTTCTGCCCATTTTGGGGAGAAGGGGCACCATGAAAAGGAACTTAGGTTTCTGGTGTTGGAATCAGTTCCCAGACCACCAAGAAGGGGCGATAGGGAACTGATTCTCATGAGGGGGGAAGTATGGTGGATACACGGCTAAACTCCCTCGCTCCGTATGGTCTTAATAAAGACTATGATGTACATGTGTTTTTATGAAGTAAAGTATATATCTCTCTAAACTGGTTATCCCAACTCAGGATTTCATGCTTGATCTGTTAAGTAATATTGATTGAAACACCGTCTGATTGAGGGACCACTCCCCTGGATTGATTTTGCCCCTGCTCAGATAATCCACCTGAATGTTTTGCTTGCTTGGGATGTATACAGCTCTCAGATCCCGCAAACAAGTCTCTGCCCATGTTAGAATTCTAAGGCTAGGGAACAAAGAATATGCTCCTTGTTCCCCCTCTTTGTTGAGATACGCAATTGCTGTTTTGTTGTCTGCAATGACTAGAACTGGTTTCTTTCTGATCACAGTTTAAGTGAAGAAGAGCCAACTGAATGGCTTTGAGCTTTTGTAATTGATAGATTTGTTTTTCATTGTCTTGTCCCAAACCCCTTGACACCACTTGTCTGTAAGTGTGCACCCCATCCTACTAGGCTGGCATCTGTTGTAATTCTTACCCCAATAGGTACGGTAAGGGGAATGGATGATAATTTTCTGATATTGTCCACCACTGAAGACTCTGGATGATTCCTGGGTTCAAGAATATCAACTGTTGGGAATTGAGACTCTTGTCCCATTGGTGGAGAAAATTTAACTGAAGAGGACGAAGATGGTGCATTGCCCATCTGACAGCTTGTGAAGCCGCCACCATCTTCCCTATCAATTGTTGGCATAACAAAGTCATGGAAAAGCTTTGCTCTCATATTGTAACACAATTTGATTATCTCCTCCCTTTTGCTGAAGGAAGAGAGATTTGGAAGGTTTCCGTATCCAATAAAACTCCTAAAAACTTAGTCTCTGAGATGGGATGAGATGGGATTTGTCCCAGTTTATCATCCACCTAGTTGTTGAAGTACAATAGTACAATACTTGTGAGTTCGAGCCATTAGAGTGTCTTTTGCTCTGATTAAAATGTTGTCTAGGTAATAGAAGAGATGAATGTTTTGAAGCCTTAAATAAGCAATGATGAGAATACCCTTGGCGCTGTTGCCAGGCCGAAGGGCAAGGCTCTGTATTGCATGTGAAGACCCGACAATGAAATCTCAGGAATCTTCGTGACGTTGGAAAATTGGTACATGTAAATAAGCATCCTTATATCTATTTTTAGGAGCCAGTCTCCTTTCTCAGATGTGTAAGACTGATCTCAACTTCTCCATTTTGAAGGAACGTATGCTTAGAAAGGTGTTGAGATGCTTTAAATCTAGAATAGCTCTGAAATCTCCTGATTCCTGAGTAGGAATAATGGAGAATACATCCCTTTTCCTTTTTCCCTCTGGGGAACTGATTCTATGATTTTCCTGAAAAAAAAGATCCTTCATCCACTTGATTCTTGATCCTTGAAAGAAATTTGACGAGGAAAACAGTCGAATTGAAGATGATAGCCGAAATAAATGGTCTGAAGAACCCAATCGTCTGAAATGTAGCCCAGGCAGTTTTTAATAGAGATAGATGTTCCCCTACTTGTCCCTGCTGGACTTGCGCACCTTCATAATTGTTTTACTATTAGGCTTGGTGTTCTGTCTTGAGAAAGAAAGGGCTGATTTTGTTTATGTCCCTGATTTTGGTTAATTCTCCAGGACGAAAAGAAGATTCTTGCCTGGCTTAATAATTTTGCTTCCCTAAAGTTCTTCTTATTGGGACTTCCTGTTCTTTATTTTGGGTGGAGAAAGGTACCTTTCAGCAGAGTTTTGGAGATAGCTTCTTCCAGCTCTTTACCAAACAAGAAGCTCATCTAGATGGCATATCGGCTGCCCATTGGCGAAGCCATAGAGATCTTCTGGCTACTACCGAGAGTGCCATGTTTTTTGGCCGCAATTTGAGACTGTCAAGAGCTGCTTCTGCAAGAAATCCGTTGCTATGCGGATATCGTTTATAGCTTGGATAACCTCTTATCTCGTATGCTTAGTGACTGCATCTTCAACCTCCTTTAACCAAACTGCACTAGCTTTGGCCATATCAAAAGAAGCGACTGCAGGTCTAAGAGCGGCTCCAGCCAAAGATAGGATTTTTTAAGTGGACTCCTGCTTTCTGACATGGCATCTTGCAATGTAGCCCCATCTCCGAGGGGTAACATCGTAAATTTTGACAACCTGGACATAGCCACATCTAGTTTAGGTGGGTTATCCCAAAATTTGGCTTTGTTTTCACTATGGGTATCTATTAGTAAAATTGCCAGATAAATTGAATTTTTTATCTGGTTTATCCCATTCCATTTGGATCAGATTTCCCATATTCTGATGGACAAATAGCGAAGCCTTGTGAGCTGGTGTTGCAAACATTTTATCTTGAGAAGTTGAGGGAAGCTCTTCTGGTTCTGAAACCAGGGTAGCTCTCATAGCCTTTATCAGATTTTGAATGGTTTCTGACGAAATCGACTGGTCAACTTCAGAGTCTAACTCGGTTTGATATTTACTGTTTCCTGTGATGTAACTGCAGTAGAAGCAGATGTGCACTAAATTGATATCTGTCGGGGTCAAACTTGCCAGCACTGATTGAGTGACTTGAGAATCATGTGCGACTAACTTCCATCATGGATCCTTAACCCATTGCGTGATCTCATCCTTTGAAGTTGAATTGCCACGATAATCTTCCAAACACAGTAAACACATCTTTCCCTGCTTCTCTGGATTAGAACAGAGTTACATTCCTTTACTTTTATGTCTCCTCTCTTCTTCCTGTGGCGAGATGATCACTGCAAAAGAAAAAAAGAAATAATGAAAATCAGATTCCCCCCCCCCCCTCTAAATACCGAAGAAGAATCTACTTACCCCCTGGATCTGGACCTAGACCTATGCCCCTTAGAACTCATGTCACAGCTAAAAGGGAATAAAAAGATATTAATTCTCAGAAAGAGAAATCCCAAACCTTCTGCAACCAGGAGAGTCTACCAGGAGGCACAAACCTGGAGAACAGCCCAAAAAGGTAGAAAACACTGCAGAAAATCGCACTGCAAGCCTCAGAACTGAAACAAACAGCCGAGGAAAAGGGACTGGCGCCAAACTTTAAAGTCCGGTGACGTCGCGATTCGGGCCGCATGAAAGATCCGAGGACGGACTTGATGCGGGGGAACAAAGGCTGCGCTAGCGACCCTATAGGGACCTTAGCACGCTGCGCCGACATGAGGGAGGGCACAGCAGGAAGATCAGGGGGAAAACACTCCTGATCGCACGAGGGACAGGAAAGGATGGGTAAGTAGGGGGGAGGGAGCCTAATTAACACTTCCTGTCTGCGCCTGGAGCGGGGGGGGTTAACCCTATAGTAACCACTGCCATGTTGGGACCAGGAAATTAGTTAATATGACGTCCTATACCAATGTGTGGATATACCTTATAAGTAAGTATTGAACCAGTGAAGGATAAATAGTGGTAAGGGGCTTGCCCTGTGATGTAATAATGAACGAAGGTGTGTCTATGGGTATAAAAAATGGGGTCAATGTTGTATACCATATTGTCTTGTTTGGGTGCAAAACCTACACTGTTGCTTTAAAAAAAAGAGGATTTTGTGGGGGGCCGAGCTGACCGGGAGGAGAGATGGACGCGTGGTAGAGGGAGCTCTGACACCAGCCAGGGGGATATTATTAAGCTGGAAAAAAGGCAATAGAGGGTCGCCCACTCAAGAAATTATAACAATTTTATTCTATTCTATTAAGCTACCTGATCCTTGAACCACAGATTTCGACCCCCAACAAGGGACATAACGCAATGGGTCCCAGAAACAATAATAAAGAAACCAAAAAATGACCAACAAGGAGACCTGGGGAACTTCGTGCTCCGAGGCGAACAGGCCCCAACCCACCAACATGGCGGCGCACACAAAAATCCAGCGGCGGCGGAACACAGCAAAAGCCCGGTAACCAGAAAAGACTTGGACGACCTGTTCCACAACCTGGAGCAGGTCATCACATTGGCCCACCAGAAAACCCTAGCCGAAGTAAGGGCAGAGGTGAGTGCCCTGGGAGACCGAGTTGCAACACTAGAAACCCAACAAACTGAAACTGCCAAATACTCTCATCAAACTGACACAGACATAGCAGACCTTAGGAAACAGGTCCAAACTCCTGACGGATCTACAAGAAGACGCCGATAATAGGTCACAACGCAATATACCTACGACTAAGAGGGATACGGAGAGAGTCACTGACCTGCAGACTACCTCAAGGCCCTGTTCACCAAGATGGCACCTGACATCCCCGAACACCTTATGCCCCTGGACAGAGCTCACAGAGCCGAGACCACCGTCCAACACAGATGGCGCACCCAGGGAAGTCATTACCCGCCTACATTACTACCAAACCAAAGAACGCATCTTGAGAGGAAGCAGAACACAAGGCCCACCAGAAATGGACGATAATATCATCTATATTTACCAAGATTGGCTCCTAGAACCCTCCAGAGAAGAAGGGCATTGAAAACCATAGTAACAGAAATTCTGATAAACCCATGGGATCAGATACAAATGGGCCTTTCCGTTCAAGCTGATTGCGAGTAATGGAGGCAAGACAGCTACAGCATCTGACCCAGAAGAGGGCCAACTACTTAAGGAAATTAGGGATAATGGCATCCCCCCCTATGCACAGCAACGCAGAAGCGACCAAGCAGAGTGCACCAACCTTTAATAAGCTGACTCAAACCTCTAAAACAACACTTCCCCTCAAAAAAATATCCGAAACCAAAAGGAAACAGACTCAAATGACCCACAACAACATAACCCAGACACACACCCCTCCCCCCCCCCCCCCCCCCCCCCCCACAAGGTCCCTACCCAAAGAAGTAAAACCAAACGCGCAAAAAGGAAAAGAAGAAAGGAAAGAAGAAGAAACAGCAAAGCTGGACAACAGAAGCCCAAAGCTTGACCCAAAAGCAGGATCTTAAACCAAAAGACCACAGAGAGTATAAGCCAAAATCAGACCCACAAAATAACCCCCACAAAACCTACACACACCAGACCCATAGGCTTAACACCAAGAACTAATACAAAAAACTTAAAACTACAACGTACAAAAAACTAAACACCCCAGCTTTTGACCGCAAACTACAGTCCCACAACGTCCGGAAACCCCTGGAACCAACAGAGGAACCCACTCAACTCAATTCCAAGAAGGACTCCTCCACCCCATAGGATTCCAAAACAAAAACACAGAACCCATAACAGAAGACAACAACTCCAAATCGAAACTACAGACAGAGAAAAGAAAAAGAGACCAGAGAACCCAAACCAAAGACAGACCACCACAGACATCTACTCTTTCCCACCACACCACAAAATACCTATAACCTACTCTGCACGGAAGAAGATGAATCCAGCTATACCCACCCACTACACAAGAGAGGGAAGGAAAAGGAAACCTTCTCCGAACCTCCAGAGAATCAACAAGGACTACATCCACCCAGGACTATACCCACCAGAAGGGACCGGCTCCTAACAAAACCTAAAGAGAAACTAACGAGACTTCCCCCAAAACACCCCCCCCCCAAACCCAATTTCTTAACGTCCCAAACAAGAAGGAAAATCACACACCCTGTCACTACCCCGGCTGGCCCGGGAGGCTCACCTCCGAGTCACACCATGACCCCCCAGGTTTCCCCCACGATGATGAGACAGCAGAATGCTGCCAAAACCCAATTCTCAGAAATTGAGACAAAGAGCTCTCACAATATGTTTATACAGTTTCCGCCACGTTGGCGAATTTAACATGTTTAACTGTTATATTATGATAACACTAAGTTTACTATGTAAAATGAAAATATGCTCAATGTTCTAACAATATTTTTCTTTATACCCCAGACAATAGGTATGCATTTTGGTGATAAGGTGATGCATTTTGGACTTAAAAAAATACTTGTGCTACTATACTATAAATGGCTCTGTGTTAAGTGAATCCTGTTGGAAGGGATCTTGGAGTTTTGGTGGATAACAAACTTAAAGGTAGCAAGCAGTGCCAGGCGGCAACAGCCAGAGCCCAGCATGGTATTGTCTTGTATAAAGCGAAGGTATGGATTAAGGAGGAAAATGTAATTCTCCCTCTTTACAAAGCATTGGTAAGGCCTCATTGGAATATGCAGTGCAATTTGGAATCCTGTGTACAAAAAGGACATCTTTGAAATGGAAAGGGTTCAGAGAAGGGCAACTAAATTAATAAGGGGATGGGGGAGCTTGAATATGAAGAGAGAATGGAAAAGTTCCAATTATGTACGCTGGAGAAAAGGCGCTTGCGTGGGGGGATATGATTACTGTGTATAATACAAATTAACGGGCCATACAAAACTATCTGGGGCATTGTTCACCAACTAGAACATGTCAAAGGACACGAGGACATCCCTTAAGACTTGAAGAAAAAAGGTTTAGGCTTCAAGCTCGGAAAGGGTTTTTCACTGTGAGAACGGTAAGGCTAGGAACTGTCTTCCAGTGGACGTTGTAATGGCAGGTTCATTGGTCAGTTTCAAAAAAAAGCTGGAGAGTTTCTGCAAACAAGGAATGTTGCCAGTTACTGGTATTGATACATAAAGTAGAGTTGATCCAGGGAAATTTCCGATTGCCACTTGGAGTCAGGAAGGAATTTTTTCCCCCTCATAAATTTGGTGGGGTTTGTTTGCCTTCCTCGGATCAACAGTTAGGCAGGAAAGAGGATTATTGCTAGATGGGTGGACTGGATGGACGTATGTCTTTATTCAACCTCAAATACTATACTTACTAATAGAATTTAAATCCTCGGCACTGGAGCTGCGCGGCCCTCCTCAAACCAAGAAAAGGATCTAAAAAACCAACACATCAAACTCAGGTAAGACCCCCCTCCTGGATTGACTCCAGCACACCAGCCCACACACCCAATGATCTCAGATGAAAAACATTCACTCCATATTATCTCCCATAACGCCAAGGGTCTGAATGCCCTACCAAAAAGAAAAATGGCGATACAATACTACGAAAAGAAAAGGGAGACATAATAGTTCAACAAGAAACCCATTTTATAAAACACAAAGAACCCAAAATCCTAAACAGAAAGTATACCTCAATTTACCACTCCTCAGCTTGGTCAAGAAAGGAGGGGTTGTCAATACTATTACACAAAAGCTAAATTTCCAGGTTGAAAAAATTATAAGCGATGAGGAAGGTAGATACCTTTTCCTGGCGGGGACCACGGGCACACAAAAATGACACTGATAAAATCTAGAGCCCCAAACACAACCAAAGGACATTCTTCACAATATAGAAACAAAATTATTCCCACAAACACAGGCAAAATAATCATGGCAGGAGACTGTAACACCTGTATGGATCCAAATGGAGATCTAAGACCTCATCAAACACAGACACAACAACTTCCAACAAACCTCACAGCCCTAACACAAAATCCAATTGTGGGATTCATGGAGACTTGAAACACCCCAAGCAAACAATATCATTTTACTCACACCCACATGATGTCTATTCTAGGATCACTATATCTACCAAGCACAATGATCCAACATAGAAGACCCAACATCTCCCATAACCGGTCCGATCATGCCCCAGTACCCTAAACAGAAAAAGACAATACTCAACCACCAACTACACATGGAGACTAAACGAACAACACAATACGATGAAGCCACAAAAAAAAACTGCTAACCAAGAAATAGACAATATTTTAAAGACAAAACCACTAGGACAGAACTTCTCAACGTATGGCAGCCCACAAAGAGTCATAGAGGCACCTCCTCAAAATCCTCAAAAAAACAGACAAAAGAGGAAACCATACTAGACCTAACAAACAAATCAACAGACAGAAATTCACCACGCCAAAAAACACAATGAATCAGACAAAACAAAACCTAACAAACTTAGAAACCAAACTCACGCAGATAGTACTAAATTCAGGAGCAGAAAAAGCAATACAACCTCAACACAACAGAATTCTTCGCCTCCCAACAAAACCTGACTCGATGATGCCCAGCAGGAAACTAAGGGGACAGAATGACCCTCAACAGGCTACTCCCCCCAAGAACACAGGACGACGGTACACTCACTCTGGACCCCCCACTCAAATAATAAAATTTATTTGAAAACTTTACAAGACCTACACGACGGAAAAAAACAGCGAAAAAAAAAGGACTAGACCACAGACCAATCTAATACAATCATGGAAGCTCACTACAAATCCACACTCAGACCCAAGACGAGACTATCCTAAACTCTCCTATAACAAACAAAGAATATTAAACGCCATTCAAAACAATTCCAAAAACAGGAAAATCTCAAGGCCCAGATGGCTACACAGCGGGCCGCTACTACAAAAGGATTTTAAGCAGCAATTAAACCCACCTTAACACACTATTCAACCACCAAATAATCAAAAAGGAATAAACCTATGCACCAGATCTATTAAAAGCAACATCAATTAGTCATCCACAAACAAGGGAAAAAGATTCCACCTTCCTATGAAACTCCAGACCAATTCACTTTCACATAGACTCAAAAATACAACTGAAAATAACGGACCTACTCCCAACAATATACCCCAATCTACATCCGGACCATCAGGTTTTTCCAACCACAGACGACAACCGATACAGCATACAGAAGAAACTATTACAAGCTTATCATACGTAAGACACAACAAACAAACGACGTCCCCTCCTTTACAGGTTTTAGTCCGTCTGCAACGGAACGCTGAGAAACAGATTCGACCAATATTCTCACCATTTTTATATAGCGTAACGAGACACGGTATTCCCTTTCTTCCTACCCCCCCTTTCTTGCTAGTATCTAGCATTAAATTCACGCAATAAGGACTACCACCTATTCAAGTTCACCCCGCCGAATTCCTCAACCTAACCAACTCATATACTCCAACCCGACAGCCACAATACATAACATGGGATTCCACTCACAACACTCAAAACTCCTTCCCAAATACGAAACGGGACCAGACAAGGCTGCCCGCTCTCGCCCCTGTTATTTGCACTATGCGCAGGAACCACTAGCCCAAGCAATAACAAACACACAGACATACAAGGAATCACAATAGGCCCTTCACAATACCAAGATAGCCACTGTTTGCAGGAGGATACCTTGCTATCGCTCCAAAAACACAGACCTCACTACCACCACTTTTTCAACTACTAGAAAACATTCGGCCAGAGATCAGGTTTCAAGATGAAACCACTCCAAATCACTGATACTACCACTGAACCTCCCCCCCCCAGGAGGAAATCCTACCTAAAAACAGAAATATGATCTCAAATGGCCACATCGCACATACAATACTTAGGAATCAACATAACAGACGACCCAAAAAACCCTTACGAAAAAAACTACCAACCAATTCAACAATAAAAACAATTATACTGAAGTGGAAAACCCATACCAAATATCCCTCTTTGGCCGAATTACACTATCACAAATGACAATCCTCCCAAAATTACTTTATCTATCAGGACCCCTTCCAATACCACTCCACCAAAAAGACAAGCAAATGCCAAAGAGAGATCACCAAATTCATATGGCAAAACAGAAGACCCAGAATTAAACTCTCAATACTTCAGAGACCAACTAACAAAATAGGAGCAAACTTACCAGACCTTAATAACTACTTAGTGCCCGACTAGCCCAAACCTTACAACGGCACATGCCCCCAACCTAATATCAGGTGGGTGGAGATCGAACAAACTTAGTGAACCAGACCCTCTACCAACCTCCTATGGTTTACCCAGTCACAAAAACCCCAAGAAACAACCAAACCCATACATCCAATCAACAATAATAAAACAATGGTGGCAAACCAAAAGAAATACAACCTCTCACCACAACATTCACGATGATCCCCAATTTTCAACAACCCGGGGTTCCCGCCAGGACAACAAAAGTCAGAATGGGAAAGCATGGCAAGCTAGAGGCATGAATGGGTTGTATCCCCAGTTATGTATAGAGGCAAACTGATGTGCTTGGGACAGCAATCCAATCAAGATGGAAAATAAACAACCAGAAGGATAAGATATCACCAACTTGACAAATTATATAACAGAAGGGCGGGGTTCCCACATCCTCGCCACAACCTCTCCCCTAGAAAAAATAGCAATCGATACCCGAACGGATGCCAACAAAATCTCAAAAACTATACTCAGAAATCCAAACAAGTCCTGAGAGTGCTCTACATGTTACTATGGTTGGATAGATAGATAGATAGATAGATAGATAGATAGATAGATAGATAGATAGATAGATTGATAGATAGATTGATAGATAGATGATATATAGATGGATAGTGATAGATAGATAGATAGATAGATAGATAGATAGTGATAGATAGATAGATAGATAGATAGATAATAGATAGATAGATAGATAATAGATAGATGGATAGTGATAGACAGATAGACAGACAGAGAAAGATAGATAGATTATAGATAGATGATAGATAGATGGATAGTGATAGATTTATATAGAGATAGATAGATAGTTAGATAGATAGATAGTGAAAGAAAGATAGATATACAGACATAAAAAAGCTTTACTCAACTGAACTTCCTGTACTAACAGTGACAGTCTGCTTGGACTCTAGCTCTCAGCCTCTCTCTTTTACTCAGCACTGCTGGGAGACTCAGCAATTTGCGCAGGCGCTGACACAGGCACCTCAGGAGTAGTCCTTCTGTGTTCCCCTCCCCCCCATCCTGCAGAGACATGATTCCACACATAGAGGGCAGCAGAACAGGAGTAAGTGCCGACACTCAGACTTTCCATTGTCTTACGATCGGATCAATCGATCCAGGCAAAATTTCAGTCAGGCAGTGTTCTGGTTTTTCCAGATCTCGGGACTTTTCCCGGGACATTAGAATAGCGGGACTGCTACCTAAAATCCGGGACTATTGGCAACTATGGTAGAGTATATTTTGTAGATAGGGAGTCGTATGATAATATTCAATTTTTTTTTATCACCTGGCCAAATGTGGCTACCCCCTTATTTGCCCAGTCAGCATAGTTTCCATAGGCAGCCAGTCGTGGATATGTATAGTTTTTCCAGAGAGGAGTGTGTTTAGCTTTCCTTTGAGGTTGTAAGATTGCATTAGTTTCTTTCCAGATTTTTGCTGCTTGAGTATGTATTTTTGTTCCTGGGTCAATAATGTGTGCTACTGGGTTAGCTATGTAGGCCAGGAAGAATCCTTTGAGATACAGGGTCAGCATATATTCTTATGCTGTGGGTTGTTCTGAGTGATTAACCCAGCATCTCAGTAATCTAAGTTGGCTTGCCAAGTAGTATAACTTAAAATTTGGTACTGATAAGTCGGCCAAATCTTTGGGTACCTGCAGTTGTGCAAGTCATACACATCTTCTTTTATTCCTCCAGAGAAATTCTATAAGTATACTATTAATTGTTTGGAAGTATTTGTTGGGTACATAACTGAGAGAGTGCTGTCGAACATATAGGAGTTTGGGCAGCAGAAAGATGTTAACTAGATTTGTTCGTCCTATTAGATTGAGTGGTAAATGGTTCCATGATTGCGTTTTTTGTTTAATCCATTGTAGAAGGGGGAGAAAGTTTTCGGGTGTTTGGTTATAGTAATTCCTAGATATTTAAACGATTGTACCGTCGGTATTGGAAATGGCAGAGTTGTGTTTATCTCAGGATTCATATCTAGGGCATATAACGTAGATTTAGACGAATTTATATATAGACCTGACATGGGTCCAAATTCAGATATAGTGTTGTGTACTGCCTGCAATGTTTCATTTGTTGCATCCAGGTACAATATTATATCATCGACATACAGCCCTATCAACTCGGTATATTCCCCTAGCCGTAGACCTCTTATATCAGGGTGAGATCTAATTTTGGTGGCTATGATCTCTATTGCCATAGCGAACAGATAAGGTGACAGGGGACATCCCTGCCTTCCAATGAATCAAAGGCCTTCTGTGTGTCAATTGATAGTATTACTCTGCGTCTATTTGAGTTTGGATAAGTGTGTATGTTTATGGTGGTAGATTTTCCGGGCATGAATCCTGTTTGGTCCGGGTTAATGAGAGTGAGTATTTCTGTTTGTAGTCTGTTTGCCAGTATCTTGGCCAATATTTTGTAGTCTGACATCAATAGTGATATGGGTCGACATGAGCCATGTTCATCTGGGTTTTTATCTGGTTTGAATAACAATATAATATTGGCTTCATAGAGAGATTTCAGTAGCTGGCAGTTTACAGCGGATTTTTGGTACATCTCTAGGAGAGGTTTTCCCAGTAACTCTGTATGGTTGAAATACTTCTATCAGTAGGCCGTCCAAGCCCAGTGCCTTATTTTGATTCAGGCTTTGTATAGCCTCTGTTATCTCCTCAATTGAGATGGGTCTGTCAAGTAGATTGTGCTGTGACATATTGAGTTGAGGTAGCGACATATTTGCTAAATAAGCTTGAATTTCCTCTGGGGTATGTGCGTTGTGACTCTGGTACAGGTTTCGATAGTATTTTCGAAAACTTTCAAGAATCTGGGTGGTTTCCGTCAGTGTACCAAGTTGGGAATCTTCAATTCTGAGGATTACATTATCGTTGTTTTGTTTATTTGTCATATATACTAGAAGCTTAGCTGACTGGTTGCCCTGTTAAAAAAATGACTGTAGAAAAAGGATTTTTTTTTAGACTATTCACGGAGCATGAAAGCGTATTCTCTGTCCGCTCTCTGCCAATCAGCTTGGGTTTCTGGCATTGGGTTTTGGTGGAAGGCAAGTTTAGTGGTTTTTTTTAGACTATTCACGGAGCATGAAAGTGTATTCTCTGTCCGCTCTCTGCCAATCAGCTTGGGTTTCTGGGTTTTAGTGGTTTGCACTTTTTGTTCTGTGGTATCCACAGCTAGTTTGGATTGCTTTTTAATATAGGTTAATGTAGATGAGAGACATCCTCGCATATAGGCCTTTACGTTGTCCCATTTAGTTGTGTATGGGACGTCTCCCTGATCAATTGCCATATAGTTCTTTAATTGTGTACGTGTTCTGTCTAGTTCAGGGAACATAGTAAACCAAAAGGGGTTCAATTTCCAGAATCTTGTGGGTTGTTTGGTGGATTGTAGGTTGAGTATTATCAATACCGGTGTATGGTCAGAGAGTCCCCTAGATAGGTGGGGTTGTCACAAACCCCCAGGTCCGAGACGCCCAACCACCTATCCGTTACCGGAAAACACACTCCAAGCAACCGACAGGCGGACAGAACAGATCAGACCCGGTGGGTTTAGTGAACAAACGATATACTACACAATTAATATTACTAAATATCAATATACTCGCCGCCACCACATTCCGATTAAACAGCGGAATGACCTGTTACCTATATCTATGGGGATATCCGCACCCCTACTTCTAACAACCTGTAAGAAAATTGGTTATTCACCCCTAATATTCTATACACAGTTATACAGTAT
Source organism: Hymenochirus boettgeri (assembly GCA_019447015.1). Taxonomy (NCBI): domain Eukaryota; kingdom Metazoa; phylum Chordata; class Amphibia; order Anura; family Pipidae; genus Hymenochirus; species Hymenochirus boettgeri. The sequence continues at coordinate 112,901 of JAACNH010000550.1, forward strand.
ATCTATATACCTACACAATACTTCTCTATAGTAGCGTACTTCGAAGACAAAGGTTCGTTTTGGGATATACTCAGAATAGAACAATAGCCTATAAATGATATTATATAATTTATTAAAAGTTGACAAAAATAGTGCATAAAAATATAAAGAAAAACTAAAATAATTTACTGAACATAAAGCGGAACACACAGGTAAGAAATGGGTAAAAGAAGTAATACTTAAGGATAAATGGCATCTGAAATGTCTGTGAGCAGAGTCCAGAGCTTGTTAGTCCAAATATGAAAAGTCCAAATAATAGTTCCTGCTGTAAGCCAATACGGTCCGTCCTGTTGGCTTGATGTTATTGTAGATGTTATGACGAACTAGTGGGCTGAGACCCAATTCCACTTTTATCCTTTGTCAGAAAATGGGAGGGGTCTGGTCCCTAGAGGGGTGGACTTGGTTCTGCCCCCGAAGGTCGGTTCCTGTTTTTGGAGGGAATTTTAAATATCCAATTCCCCTCCAGTTCATAATCTGTGAACCATACATGTCACATTCAAAATAATATCATGATGGTCCATAACTAATTTTTCCCAACAGAATAAGACCAAATACGACATATCTGGGATATCGTAGGCCTAGGAAGGATAATATCCCAAGTTTGGTTCGGGCTATGATATGATATCAGGTATCTATAAATGCAAAATTAATTACTGGATAAACTGGGGTTATTTATGAAAACCTGAAATAATTTTACATCCTGAATTATTAAGGAATATGAATTACCTTTGATCTACCAGTTGGTTTCTGCTGTGTTCTCTACTAGGAGATTCCCTGCTGTTTTGGTGCCTGTTATCCTGTGACAGTGTTTGTATATTACAGGGACTTCACACCTTGCCCCTTTGAAGTCAGACCTCTTGCTAGGTCAGCTAACAACACCAAATGGCAGTGGCTATGGGAAAGAAAGCTCAGAGCTTACAACTGATGTGTAAGCTCTGGGAGCTGCCATAATGCTGGATCATGCCAGTATGGTGAAATAATTGAAAATTAGGAGTGCAATTTCAGATATTGTCTATTGTGTTTTACATTGCACCCCTGGTCGTCACAGGGATATTGTATGTATTTGGGTTCCTAGCATTGGAGACAGGAAGATATAATTCAGTCAGGACATAGTTCCATATGTTAAGGAGTGGCATGTAAATCCTTGAGCGTTTGCATTCTTCTGTCTCCAAGCATCAACCCATTGCCAGGATCTAGTAAATTGTGCAAACTTGGGGTCTGAGGTTGTTACTGAGGTAATAATCCTTACCAGGTATCTGTCCCATAGTTCATTTTGTACTAAATTAAAGTCACCCATGCAGACAACAGATGCTGTTGGGTAGTCTGTGAGGAATGCTGTTGGGTAGTCTGTGAGGAATGGTACCATTTGTTGTAGTAGGGTTAATGATGCTGGTGGGGGGTTGTAGATGCCCATTATCACATATAAACCCTGATCAATTTCCAGGGCTATCATTACATAATGTCCTTTAGGATCTCTGCGCACTTTAAGTACTTAGGGGCATATTTATAAAAAAGCAAAATTAGTGCAAAAAAATTACCGCCGCACATCGCGGCCGCGAAAATAGCGCTATTGCTGTATTTAAAACGGCGAGCACCATTGCCGCAATATGTATCGCGGCCGCGATGTGTTGCGGTAATTTTAAGTCCCTTCCCGACGCCTCTGCTAAGGGGGCGGGGCATACGCCCACCCCGCCCACAACCCCCAGCGGCGGCGAAGACCACCCGCTGCCGCTTCCTCCGGCGGGCGCCGGCTACCTCAACGACGCCAATGTTGCCGGCGTCTTGATCCGACACGACGTCTTCGGGCTGGCGACACCACTCAGGTCACCGATGCCAGGTAGACTCACTGCGGCCGCCAGTGGAGCCCACTGGCACCGCCGGCCTCAGCGGAGCCGATGTTGCCAGCCGCTTCTTTCTTCTATCTTCAGCCATCTATTGCGATGGCATCTGAGTTCCGCAGCGGAGTGCACCTCTTTATATAGGTTTGCAGAAAACCCTAATCCATTTCTGATTGGTCAATTTTTTAATGCTTGGTTTGCATGCTTTACATTAACCAATCAGATTTCAGAACTTTCTAGAAAATCTGATTGATTAATGTAAAGCATGCAAGAGGTGCACACCGCTGCGGAACTCAGATGCCATCGCAGTAGATGGCTGAAGATAGAAGAAAGAAGCGGCCGGCCACATCGGCCTCGTTGAGGTCGCCGGCGGCCGCAGGGGTACCTCTCGGGGGTCGGCGGCCTCAGCGGAGCTGGTGTCGCCGGGACTGGAAGAAAGAAGACGCCGCCCAAGGGCTCTTTTAAGATCCGCACACTGGGGGTGACCCCGCCAAAGGCACTTGTCAGTGCCACAATGGCCCTTACAAGGGCCGGGGAGGGGGCTCCCGGTTCGCACTGCGAAAAAAAAGCCCCAAAAGGCCTTTCTCCGGGCCCCGCTGGAGGGTGCCTCCACCCCTCCCAGCGGATCCCTCCCTTCCCCTCCCCGGGAGCGGCTGGGGGGCTTGGAGGGGTTGCTGGGGAGGGGGTGCGCGGCGGGTGGTCGCGACCACCTGCTGCGGCCCCTTCCCGGCAGCCCCTCCTAGCCTTCTGTTCCGAGATTGCCGCGAGCGGGGAAGGGGTTGGGAGGGGCTGCTGGGAAGCGGCGGCGGGGTGGTCTCCGCCGCTGCGGGGGGTTGTGGGCGGGGTGGGCGTGCCTCCCGGGGCGGGTGCGACCACCCGCCGCGGGTTGCCTGCCCATCCCCGCCGCAGGGAGGCTAGAATCGGCTGCCGCAGGGAGGCTAAAACAGCCGATACTAGCAGATCGAAACACATACCGCCGCTTTATAAATAGAAGTGGCGGTAACAGGTAAGTATCGCCGCGAAGGGTTAACGCTTCGTTAACTTTTCGCGGCCGTTTTCGGACCTTAATAAATCGCGTTAAACGCGATTTATGCGTTAATGTCAGGGAAAACGGCAGCCAAAACTTAACAAAGCTTTATAAATATGCCCCTTAGTGTCGCAATGTGCAACGTATCAGTATTGAGACACTAAGGGGCATACTCTGGAGTATGTTGAATGGCAACTGTGTGCGGCCCACGTGGTCCAGGGTTTATGTAACCAGTTAGTTTCTGTGAGGAGCAAATGAGTTCCTGAATGCGACATATATGGTTATGTCTGTTAACTATATCCTGAATTTGTATTCTTTTTAAAGGTTCTTGGCACCCCTCACATTCTAGCTAAATAGAGTTAATGTGTCAGCCATTTTTTTTTGTTATGGAGTGGGTATTGGTAATTGTATTCGTCACGAGTCGGTCGACAATCTAGAAAAAATAGGGTTAGTGAGTTTATCTTGTTCAAGGAAGGGATAGCAAGGTAGAGATGGATAGGAGAGATAGGAGAGAGGATATATTTTCATTCAGTGTACAGAGAGCTATATTTAGGTATTATTAAATAACATAAAAAAACATTTAAAACTTGCAAAACTTTTAAAACATAACATAGTAAACTTTAAACTTTCATATTGTTAAGCCCTAGTGGTACTTTACTTCAATGAGTTAGGACTTTTTTTTATTAGGGTCTGTGATGGGAGTAGGGGGGAGTTAACCTCTAGTAAATCCGGGGTTGTATTGTATTGGACTTTCCATTGGTACAATTCTCTGCTAGTAAGGTGTGTCGCTATTGTAGATGAGCGAGCTGGTGTAATGGTCTGTTTCCTGGGTATCTAGACGTGGTTTATTAATACTATATGGGAGAGTGCCCCTCCTTATAGCTTACCTCCCTTTTACCATATTTTGCAGATGGAATGCATATATTAAACATCTGATAAGTTTTGGCCAATCAGAGGCATGGCGTATGTGACTGCCTATTTTTGGATATCTACATTGAAGTCTCACATAGCAATAATGGGGCCTGTGGCTTTAGAGGGAATTTTATTTTGGAATTCTTGAAAGAATACTTTTTGTCGATCATTTGGGGTATAGACGGCAATCATTGCTATCCGTGTGCTGTGTATACATCCATTCAGTGTCCCTTTGGGTCACAGAAGTGTGAGAGTTCTACAAATGGTAGTTTTTTTATCAATTAGTATTGCCACTTCTGTCCTGCCTTTTGTTGAGGAAGCAAAGTAATGTTTTTATATTTGTTATCCCAATACCTCGGTTTCTTACTTTTTAGGAGCATAAGGATATCTGAATGTTGCTTTTTGTAATTTTGTACTGTAACATATATATATATCATTTAGTCTCTTCGTTTTCTTTCAGTGGAGATTATTCATGTTAATCCTATTCATAGAAGGCTTTTGGTGAAGGTGGACCAATTTGGAGTTGGTTTGACGAGGATTGTAACAACTGGAGGAATACAGAGATAGCGTAAGTAGAGAGAGAAGGAAGAGTAAGGAAGGAAAGGATGATAAAAAAGGAAGAGAAAAACAGTTCGTAGTACCAGTTTATTGTTGAGATACAAGTTTCTACGGGCAAGTTATCGTTATCAAACCTAGGAGCTTTTGGTTGTTCACTTTACACACAGTGCAGTGTGTCATTAAAGGACACTTGTTTAAGCATCCTGTGACCAATGAGGTAATTGAGTTGCAGGATTTCTTTACATGGGATATCAGTTTTGTTGTGTACTGTATCTTTTGCCCATGCAACCTAATTTATGTAGGGGAGACCACCCAGCCAGTGAAAGGTAGGATCTCACAACACAGATCCACTATTAGGCAAAGAAACTGTAAGTAACCGGTTTCTGCCCATTTTGGGGAGAAGGGGCACCATGAAAAGGAACTTAGGTTTCTGGTGTTGGAATCAGTTCCCAGACCACCAAGAAGGGGCGATAGGGAACTGATTCTCATGAGGGGGGAAGTATGGTGGATACACTGGCTAAACTCCCTCGCTCCGTATGGTCTTAATAAAGACTATGATGTACATGTGTTTTTATGAAGTAAAGTATATATCTCTCTAAACTGTTTATCCCAACTCAGGATTTCATGCTTGATCTGTTAAGTAATATTGATTGAAACACCGTCTGATTGAGGGACCACTCCCCTGGATTGATTTTGCCCCTGCTCAGATAATCCACCTGAATGTTTTGCTTGCTTGGGATGTATACAGCTCTCAGATCCCGCAAACAAGTCTCTGCCCATGTTAGAATTTCTAAGGCTAGGGAACAAAGAATACTGCTCCTTGTTCCCCCTCTCTTGTTGAGATACGCAATTGCTGTTTTGTTGTCTGCAATGACTAGAACTGGTTTCTTTCTGATCACATGTTTAAGTGAAGAAGAGCCAACTGAATGGCTTTGAGCTCTTTGTAATTGATAGATTTGTTTTTCATTGTCTTGTCCCAAACCCCTTGACACCACTTGTCCTGTAAGTGTGCACCCCATCCTACTAGGCTGGCATCTGTTGTAATTCTTACCCAAATAGGTACGGTAAGGGGAATTGGATGATAATTTTCTGATATTGTCCACCACTGAAGACTCTGGATGATTCCTGGGTTCAAGAATATCAACTGTTGGGAATTGAGACTCTTGTCCCATTGGTGGAGAAAATTTAACTGAAGAGGACGAAGATGGTGCATTGCCCATCTGACAGCTTGTGAAGCCGCCACCATCTTCCCTATCAATTGTTGGCATAACAAAGTCATGGAAATAGCTTTGCTTCTCATATTGTAACACAATTTGATTATCTCCTCCCTTTTTGCTGAAGGAAGAGAGATTTGGAAGGTTTCCGTATCCAATAAAACTCCTAAAAACTCTAGTCTCTGAGATGGGATGAGATGGGATTTGTCCCAGTTTATCATCCAACCTAGTTGTTGAAGTACAATAGTACAATACTTCTGTGAGTTCGAGCCATTAGAGTGTCTTTTGCTCTGATTAAAATGTTGTCTAGGTAATAGAAGAGATGAATGTTTTGAAGCCTTAAATAAGCAATGATGAGAATACCCTTGGCGCTGTTGCCAGGCCGAAGGGCAAGGCTCTGTATTGCATGTGAAGACCCAGACAATGAAATCTCAGGAATCTTCTGTGACGTTGGAAAATTGGTACATGTAAATAAGCATCCTTCATATCTATTTTTAGGAGCCAGTCTCCCTTTCTCAGATGTGTCAAGACTGATCTCAACTTCTCCATTTTGAAGGAACGTATGCTTAGAAAGGTGTTGAGATGCTTTAAATCTAGAATAGCTCTGAAATCTCCTGATCTTCCTGAGTAGGAATAATGGAGAATACATCCCTTTTCCTTTTTCCCTCTGGGGAACTGATTCTATGATTTTCCTGAAAAAAAGATCCTTCATCCACTTGATCCTTGATCCTTGAAAGAAATTTGATCGAGGAAAACAGTCGAATTGAAGATGATAGCCGAAATAAATGGTCTGAAGAACCCAATCGTCTGAAATGTAGCCCAGGCAGTTTTTAATAGAGATAGATGTCCCCCTACTTGTCCCTGCTGGACTTGCGCACCTTCATAATTGTTTTCCACTATTAGGCTTGGTGTTCTGTCTTTGAGAACGAAAGGGCTGATTTTGTTTATGTCCCTGATTTTGGTTAATTCTCCATGGACGAAAAGACAGATTCTTGCCTGGCTTATATAATTTTGCTTCCCTAAAGTCTTCTTATCTGGGAACTTCCTTGTTCTTTTATTTTGGGGTAGAAAGGTACCCTTTTCAGCAGAGTTTCTGGAGATAGCTTCTTCCAGTCTCTTACCAAACAGAAGCTCATCTTAGATGGCATATCGGCTGCCCATTGGCGAAGCCATAGAGATCTTCTGGCTACTACCGAGAGTGCCATGTTTTTTGGCCGCTAATTTGAGACTGTCAAGAGCTGCTTCTGCACAGAAATCCGTTGCTATGCGTATATCGTTTATAGCTTGGATAACCTCTTTATCCGTATGCTTAGTGACTGCATCTTCAACCTCCTTTAACCAAACTGCACTAGCTTTGGCCATATCAATAGAAGCGACTGCAGGTCTAAGAGCGGCTCCAGCCACAAGATAGGATTTTTTAAGTATGGACTCCTGCTTTCTGACCATGGCATCTTGCAATGTAGCCCCATCTCCGAGGGGTAACATCGTAAATTTTGACAACCTGGACATAGCCACATCTAGTTTAGGTGGGTTATCCCAAAATTTGGCTTTGTTTTCACTAATGGGGTATCTATTAGTAAAATTGCCAGATAAATTGAATTTTTTATCTGGTTTATCCCATTCCATTTGGATCAGATTTCCCATATTCTGATGGACAAATAGCGAAGCCTTGTGAGCTGGTGTTGCAAACATTTTATCTTGAGAAGTTGAGGGAAGCTCTTCTGGTTCTGAAACCAGGGTAGCTCTCATAGCCTTTATCAGATTTTGAATGGTTTCTGACGAAATCGACTGGTCAACTTCAGCGTCTAACTCGGTTTGATTATTTACTGTTTCCTGTGATGTAACTGCAGTAGAAGCAGATGGCACTAAATTGATATCTGTCGGGGTCAAACTTGCCAGCACTGATTGAGTGACTTGAGAAATCATGTGCTGACTAACTTCCATCATGGATTCCTTAACCCATTGCGTGATCTCATCCTTTGAAGTTGAATTGCCACGATAATCTTCCAAACACAGTAAACACATCTTTTTCCCTGCTTCTGCTGGATTAGAACAGAGTTACATTCCCTTTTACTTTTATGTCTCCTCTCTTCTTCCCTGTGGCGAGATGAATCACTGCAAAAGAAAAAAGAAATAATGAAAATCAGATTCCCCCCCCCCCCCCCCTCATACATACCGAAGAAGAATCTACTTACCCCCTGGATCTGGACCTAGACCTATGCCCCTTAGAACTCATGTCACAGCTAAAAGGGAATAAAAAGATATTAATTCTCAGAAAGAGAAATCCCAAACCTTCTGCAACCAGGAGAGTCTACCAGGAGGCACAAACCTGGAGAACAGCCCAAAAAGGTAGAAAACACTGCAGAAATCCGCACTGCAAGCCTCAGAACTGAACAAACAGCCGAGGAAAAGGGACTGGCGCCAAACATTTAAAGTCCGGTGACGTCGCGATCTCGGCCGCATGAAAGATCCGAGGACGGACTTGATGCGGGGGAACAAAGGCTGCGCTAGCGACCCTATAGGGACCTTAGCAGCCTGCCGCCGACATGAGGGAGAGGCACAGCAGGAAGATCCAGGGGAAAACACTCCTGATCGCACGAGGGACAGGAAAGGAATGGGTAAGTAGGGGGGAGGGAGCCTAATTAACACTTCCTGTCCTGCGCCTGGGAGCGGGGGGTTAACCCTATAGTAACCACTGCCATGTTGGGACCAGGAAATTAGTTAATATGACGTCCTATACCAATGTGTGGATATACCTTTTATAAGTTAATTTGAACCAGTGAAGGATAAATAGTGGTAAGGGGCTTGCCCTGTGATGTAATAATGAACGAAGGTGTGTCCTATGGGTATAAAACATGGGGTCAATGTTGTATACCATATTTGTCTTGTTTGGGTGCAAACCCTACACTGTTGCTTTAAAAAGAGGATTTTGTGGGGGGCAGAGCCTGACCGGGAGGAGAGATGGACGCGTGGTGAGGGAGCTCTGACACAGCCAGGGGGAATCTATTAAGCTGGAAAAAGGCAATAGAGGGTCGCACTCCAAGAAATTATAACAATTTTATTCTATTCTATTAAGCTACCTCGATCCTGAACCACAGATTTCGACCCCCAACAAGGGACATAACGCAACATGGGTCCCAGAAACAATAATAAAGAAACCAAAAATGACCAACAAGGAGACCTGGGGAACTTCGTGCTCCGAGGCGAACAGGCCCAACCCAACCAACATGGCGGCGCACACAAAAATCCAGCGGCGGAACACAGCAAAAGCCCGGTAACCAGAAAAGACTTGGACGACCTGTTCCACAACCTGGAGCAGGTCATCACATTGGCCCACCAGAAAACCCTAGCCGAAGTAAGGGCAGAGGTGAGTGCCCTGGGAGACCGAGTTGCAACACTCGAAACCCAACAAACTGAAACTGCCAAATACTGTCATCAAACTGACACAGACATAGCAGACCTTAGGAAACAGGTCCAACTCCTGACGGATCTACAAGAAGACGCCGATAATAGGTCACAACGCAATAACCTACGACTAAGAGGGATACCGGAGAGAGTCACTGACCTGCAGACACACCTCAAGGCCCTGTTCACCAAGATGGCACCTGACATCCCCGAACACCTTATGCCCCTGGACAGAGCTCACAGAGCCCTGAGACCACCGTCCAACACAGATGGCGCACCCAGGGACGTCATTACCCGCCTACATTACTACCAAACCAAAGAACGCATCTTGAGAGAAGCAAGAACACAAGGCCCACCAGAAATGGACGATAATATCATCTATATTTACCAAGATCTGGCTCCTAGAACCCTCCAGAGAAGAAGGGCATTGAAACCAGTAACAGAAATTCTGATAACCCATGGGATCAGATACAAATGGGCCTTTCCGTTCAAGCTGATTGCGAGTAATGGAGGCAAGACAGCTACAGCATCTGACCCAGAAGAGGGCCAACTACTTCTAAGGAAATTAGGGATAATGGCATCCCCCCCTATGCCACCAAGAAGCGACCCAAGCAGAGTGCACCCACCTTTAATAAGCTGGACTCAAACCTAAAACAACACCTTCCCCTCAAAAAATATCCGAAACCAAAGGAAACAGACTCAAGATACCCACTAACAACATAACCCAGACAACACCCCCCCCCCCCCCCCACCCACAAGGTCCCCTACCCAAAAGAAGAAAAACCAAACGCAAAAAAGAAAAGGAAGGTAAAAAGAAGAAACAGCAAAGCTGGACAACAGAAGCCCAAGCTTGACCCAAAAGCAGGATCTTAAACCAAAAGACCACAGAGAGTATAAGCCAAAATCAGACCCACAAAATAACCCTCCACAAACCTACACACCAGACCCACATAGGCTTAACACCAAGAACTAATACAAAAAACTTAAAACTACAACAGTACAACAAAACTAAACACCCCAGCTTTTGACCGCAAACTACAGTACCCACAACGTCCGGAAACCCCTGGAACCAACAGAGGAACCCACATCAACTCAATCCAAGAAGGACTCCTCCACCCCCATAGGATTCCAAAACAAAAACACAGAACCCATAACAGAAGACAACAACTCCAAATCGAAACTACAGACAGAGAAAAGAAAAAGAGACCAGAACCCACAACCAAAGACAGACCACCACAGACATCTACTCTTTCCCACCACACCACAAAATACCTATAACTTACTCTGCACGGAAGATGAATCCAGCTATACCCACCCACTACACAAGAGAGGGAAAAAGGAAACCTTCTCCGAACCTCCAGAGAATCAACAAGGACTACATCCACCCCAGGACTATACCCACCAGAAGGGACCCGGCTAACCAAACCTAAAGAGAACTAACGAGACTTCCCCCAAAACACCCCCCCCCCCCAAACCCAATTTCTTAACGTCCCAAACAAGAAGGAAAATCACACCACCCTAGTCACTACCCCTGGCTGGCCCGGGAGGCTCACCTCCGAGTCACACCATGACCCTCCCAGGTTTCCCCCCCACGATGAGACAGCAGAAATTGCTGCCAAAACCCAATTCTCAGAAATTGAGACAAAGAGCTCTCAAATATGTTTATACAGTTTCCGCCACGTTGGCGAATTTAACAATGTTTAACTGTTATATTATGATAACACTAAGTTTACTATGTAAAAATGAAAATATGCTTCAATGTTCTAACTATTTTTCTTTTATACCCCAGACAATAGGTATGCATTTTGGTGATAAGGTGATGCATTTTGGACTTAAAAATACTTGTGCTACTTATACTATAAATGGCTCTGTGTTAAGTGAATCCCTGTTGGAAAGGGATCTTGGAGTTTTGGTGGATAACAAACTTAAAGGTAGCAAGCAGTGCCAGGCGGCAACAGCCAGAGCCAGCATGGTATTGTCTTGTATAAAGCGAGGTATGGATTCAAGGGAGGAAAATGTAATTCTCCCTCTTTACAAAGCATTGGTAAGGCCTCATTTGGAATATGCAGTGCAATTTTGGAATCCTGTGTACAAAAAGGACATCTTTGAAATGGAAAGGGTTCAGAGAAGGGCAACTAAATTAATAAGGGGATTGGGGGAGCTTGAATATGAAGAGAGACTGGAAAAGTTACAATTATGTACGCTGGAGAAAAGGCGCTTGCGAGGGGATATGATTACTGTGCCATACAATAAACTATCTGGGGCATTGTTCACCAATAGAACATGTCAAAGGACACGAGGACATCCCTTAAGACTTGAAGAAAAAAGGTTTAGGCTTCAAGCTCGGAAAGGGTTTTTCACTGTGAGAACGGTAAAGCTATGGAACTGGACGTTGTAATGGCAGGTTCATTGGTCAGTTTAAAAAAAAAGCTGGATGAGTTTCTGCAAACAAGGAATGTTGCAAGTTACTGGTATTGATACATAAAGTAGAGTTGATCCAGGGAAATTTCCGATTGCCACTTGGAGTCAGGAAGGAATTTTTTCCCCCTTCATAAATTTGGTGGGGTTTTTTTGCCTTCCTCTGGATCAACAGTTAGGCAGGAAATGAGGATATTGCTAGATGGGTTGGACTGGATGGACGTATGTCTTTATTCAACCTCAAATACTATACTATACTAATAGAATTTAAATCCTCGGCACTGGAGCTGCGCCGGCCCTCCTCAAACCAAGAAAAGGATCTAAAAACCAACACATCAAACTCAGGTAAGACCCCCTCCTGGATTGACTCCAGCACACCAGCCCACACACCCAAATGATCTCAGATAGAAAACATTCACTCCATATTATCTCCCATAACGCCAAGGGTCTGAATAGCCCTACTAAAAGAAAAATGGCGATAAAATACTACGAAAAAGAAAAGGGAGACATAATATTCATACAAGAAACCCATTTTATAAAACACAAAGAACCCAAAATCCTAAACAGAAAGTATACCTCAATTTACCACTCCTCAGCTGGGGTCAAGAAAGGAGGGGTGTCAATACTATTACACAAAAGGCTAAATTTCCAGGTTGAAAAAATTATAAGCGATGAGGAAGGTAGATACCTTTTCCTGGCGGGGACCACGGGACACACAAAAATGACACTGATAAACATCTACGCCCCAAACACAAACCAAAGGACATTCTTCTACAATATAGAAACAAAATTATTCCCTCACAACACAGGCAAAATAATCATGGCAGGAGACTTTAACACCTGTATGGACTCCAAAATGGATAGATCTAAGACCTCATCAAACACAGACACAACAACTTCCAACAAACCTCTTACAGCCCTAACACAAAGATCCAATCTGTGGGATTCATGGAGACTGAAACACCCCAAAAGCAAACAATACTCATTTTACTCACACCCACATGATGTCTATTCTAGGATCAACTATATCTTTATCTCAGCTACAATGATACCACACATAGAAGACTCCAACATCTTCCCAATAACCTGGTCCGATCATGCCCCAGTTACCCTAACCATGAAAAATACAATACTCCACGCACCAACATACACATGGAGACTAAACGAAAACACAATCACGCATGAAGCCACAAAAAAACTGCTAATCAAAGAAATAGACAATTATTTTAAAGACAACACCACTAGTGACATTGACTTCTCAACTGTATGGGCAGCCCACAAAGCAGTCATTAGAGGACACCTCCTCAAAATAGCCTCAAAAAAACAGAACCAAACAGAGGAAAACCATACTAGACCTAACCAAACAAATCAAACAGACAGAAACTTCACACGCCAAAAACCACAATGAATCAGACAAAATAAAACTAACAGAACTTAGAAACCAACTCACGCAGATACTAAATTCAGGAGCAGAAAAAGCAATCAAACTCACACAACAGAAATTCTTCGCCCTCTCCAACAAACCTGACTCGATGCTAGCCAGGAAACTAAGGGACAGAATGACCCTCAACAGGCTACTCCCCCTAAGAAAACAGGACGGTACACTCACTCATGACCCCACTCAAATAATAAAATTATTTGAAAACTATTACAGAGACCTATACGACGGAAAAACAGCGAAAAAAGACTCAGACCACATAGACAATCTAATACAATTCCTGGCGCCACTACAACTTCCACACCTCACGGACCAAGACAGAGACCTACTAAACTCTCCTATAACAAACCAAGAAATATTAAACGCCATCAAACAATTCAAAACAGGAAAATCTCCAGGCCCAGATGGCTACACAGCGGGCTACTACAAAATATTTAAGCAGCAATTAACACCCCACCTTAACACACTATTCAACCAAATAATCACAAGTAATAAACCTATGCACCCAGACCTATTAAAAGCAAACATAATAGTCATCCACAAACAAGGCAAAGATTCCACCTCCTATAGAAACTACAGACCAATATCACTTATCAACATAGACATAAAAATACTAACGAAAATAACAGCTGACATACTCTCAACAATACTACCCCAAATCATACATCCGGACCAATCAGGTTTTATCAAACACAGACAGACAACCGACAGCATCAGAAGAAATATACAGCTTATGCATTACGCTAAGACCAACAAACAACCGACAGTGTTCGTTGCACTGGACGCTGAGAAAGCATTCGACAGAATAGACTGGACCTATATGACAAACATCCTTAAATACTACAATTTCCCCCCGAATTTCCTCAACCTAACCAACTCCATATACTCCAACCCGACAGCCACAATACATAACATGGGATTCCACTCAAACACTCAAACTCCTTCCAAATACGAAACGGGACCAGACAAGGCTGCCCGCTCTCGCCCCTGTTATTTGCACTATGCGCAGAACCACTAGCCCAAGCAATAAGAAACCACACAGACATACAAGGAATCACAATAGGCCCTTCACAATACAAGATAGCAATGTTTGCAGAGGATACCTTGCTATCGCTCCAAAACCCACAGACCTCACTACCACCACTTTTTCAACTACTAGACACATTCGGCCAGATATCAGGTTTCAAGATAAACCACTCCAAATCACTGATACTACCACTGAACCTCCCCCCCCCAGGAGGAAATCCTACTAAAACAGAAATATGATCTCAAATGGACCACATCGCACATACAATACTTAGGAATCAACATAACAGACGACCCAAAAACCCTATACGAAAAAAACTACCCACCCATATTCAAACAAATAAAACAATTATTACTGAAGTGGAACCCATACCAAATCTCCCTCTTTGGCCGAATTTACACTATCAAAATGACAATCCTCCCAAAATTACTTTATCTATTCAGGACCCTTCCAATACCACTCCACCAAAAAGACACAGCAAACTGCCAAAGAGAGATCACCAAATTCATATGGCAACACAGAAGACCCAGAATAAAACTCTCAATACTTCAGAGACCAACTAACAAACTAGGAGCAAACTTACCAGACCTTAATAAATACTACTTAGCTGCCCGACTAGCCCAAACCTTACAACGGCACATGCCCCCACCTAATATCAGGTGGGTGGAGATCGAACAAAACTTAGTGAACCAGACCCCTCTACCCAACCTCCTATGGTTACCCAGTCACAAACCACCAGAAACAACCAACCCATACATCCAATCAACAATAAAACAATGGTGGCAAACCAAACAGAAATACAACCTCTCACCACAACATTCACTGATGCTCCCAATTTTCAACAACCCGGGGTTCCCGCCAGGAAACAACAAGTCAGAATGGAAAGCATGGCAAGCTAGAGGCATAGAATGGGTATCCCAGTTATGTATAGAAGGCAAACTGATGTCTTGGGAAGCAATCCAATCAAGATGGAAAATAAACAACCAAGAATGGATAAGATATCACCAACTTGCACATTATATAACAGAAGGGCGGGTTTCCCACTCCTCGCCACAACCCTCTCCCCTAGAAAAAATAGCAATCGATAACCCGAACGGATGCAACAAAATCTCAAAACTATACTCAGAAATCACACAAGCTAAACCCTATAGCAGACTCCCATCACAAAGCAAATGGGAGAACTGGCTGGAAAAACAAAAATCGGACGAGGAGTGGGAAAAAATAGCCTCTAACCTAAGAAAATGTTCCCACAATACCATATTACAGGAGAAAAGCTATAAAATCCTTCATAACTGGTACATCACACCAACCAAACTAAACAGAATCTCACCCCAATTGTCCCCTTTGTGTTTCCGTCAATGTCAGCAGAAAGCAGATTTATACCACTGCTGGTGGACATGTCTGGAGGTCAATAAAATATGGAACAACAGTTACGAATTAATAAATCAGACCCTCAAAACTTCACTACCCCCCAACCCATGGGAAGCCCTATTCAACGACGACTCAATAAACGTAAATAAGCACGGAAATAAATTGTACCACTATATATGTACAAGCACAAGAGCCCTTATAGCCTCCTCCTGGAAATCCCCAGCACCTTCTAAGACCCAACTAATTAACAAAATTTGGTGGATATACTTTAACGAGAAACTAATTTATATAACGAACAATAGATTAACCTATTATGAGAAAATATGGGAACCCTGGCTACTATATATGGACCCCCCCACGACCCAAAGGGATAACCAGAACCAAAATAACGAGGAGCGGCTGACGTAGCTCAGAGAGAAGAGGAATCAATCTATAAATAATACTTTTTACTACAATATCCTCCCAGTGCCGACGAACAGAAAAAACAGAAACCATAACAAGGTATAAATATTGTTTATTATTTATTTTCTTATAATAAGGTAAAGACAATTGACAATAGAATCATAATTTATAAAAAGACAAAACTATTGTTCAATGTAAAATGTCTACTTCTAACTTATGTGAAACAACAATAAAAAAATTATTATTGAAAAAAAAAAAAAGAAGATTTTGTTCCAGAAACGGTGCACATGTAAACAGTGTGACAATAAAGATTTTCTCTTTCTAAGAAGTGGAGTGTGAGGTTATGGAAATATTCTATGTTGTGGCTCTCAGCTCTTATATATGTGGCTCTTATATATATATATATATATCCCTTATATTATATAAATATATTTATATCTTCATAGGAGATTGCATTGAGTTTTTAGGAGCTACCAATGAGGTAGGTGGTATTGGATATTAAATATAGGAAAGGTGTATATGTATGTGTGTACTATCTCACTATTACCATCAAAATGACCACCAGTAAATGTAAATAAAGTATAGCACTGACTTATATAAGGTACAACACAAAATATACAAAATACATAAACTTACTTACAGAGCTGAGATTCCTTTTTCAAAATGGTATATCCAAAATGGGAGGTTTAACCAAACCCCTGTGTCTGCTCCATGTGAATACTGAAAGGTGTATTCCCAAAAATGTTTCAGGCTCCAGCCTGCAAGTGGTATCAGTGAGTAATAAAAGACAAGACATCCCTGTTCTCTATGGCTAGGAAGAGAGAATGTGAAAGTAGATTGTGGTGTATGCTTTGGAGTGATATTGAATGCAACTCCAGATCCCGTGTATAAGATCCTGTTACCACCTGTTGGTAAGACAGATTATTGGACAGACAATTTACCTTATTAGATACAAACTCTGAGGCAACAGATAAGTGTTCACCAATTTAAAAGGACACACAATATACAGGCCTGGTCAATATTCCAAGTGGTGCACCATAGACAAGGAGACCCCTGATTACTGCATTTGTTATGTGGGGAACCTGTTTATGTGCACTGTCTACCAGGGTATCCCACTGTGTGCTATGCTACCCATAATCCTTCCATAAAGCAATGATCTGGTACAAATTGGTGGCAGCGGTGCTGGTTATACCATTTATTCTTCCTGTTTTCTTTGCATGTTTGTTCTCCGTATTAAGCTATGGAGGCTGCTACTGATATTATTGATTTAAATCCTCCTGTCCTTGTACCTGCAGATGAAATGCCCCAATTAGACTCACTAGCTCTACCAGGCCCAATTGCCAAACCTACCATATTTTTAAACCTGGTCCATTTGATGGGGTAACTAGGGAGTGGAGTGATTGGCTAGAACAATTTGAATTGGCCGCCACTATTAATGGTTAGGATGAAGTCCTTAGCCTTTTACTTAGTGGTAAAGCCAGGCAGGTATACCAAGGATTTACCAAATAAACTGAGAAATCACAAACTTATATACAAATTGGGACAGTAAACATCAAACAAATTGAACAGATGACGAGGTACAGATACAGATCAGGGGGGGGGGGGAACAGTAGTGGAGGTGTGAAATAGGCACAAGTAGATAGCTGGATAGAAGGTCACCAAAGAGAATTTTTAATAATAAAATCGAATAATATAGGGATGTTCAATAGTTCAAATGTCCCACAGATACAGTGTACATATATAGATATACTTCCAATTATAGTCCATATTAGACTTAAATAATGGATAAAGTTCTACCTGTAATAGCAGCCTGTGGAAACCAGTAATAGCCAGGACACAGACCCACACACCCGGGACCTGAATACCAATGATGGAGCACAAAGGTCAGGTAAGGAATGAGCAGTGTTCACCGCTGAAGAGATACAGACCCACGCATTCAGGACCAGGACCCAGAAGTCGTCGCTGGAATGTAGTCAGGTAAGCAACATAGTTCTCCACTGACTCCCGAGTATCCGGGCCTTCCGATAACCAGGGATACTCTGCCCGGGGGGGGGTGTTTAAACTCCTTCCTTTTTGCTTTGTGTGGGACCCGCACAGTTTTTATAGCAGGTTTTCACATGTTCTATATTTATTGTACAAGTAGATAGCTGTAATAATGCGAGAACAGTGTCCTTTGAAATGGAAAGTGTCTTTTGAAATGTATTAAACAGTACAAGATAGTGTCCTGGTGAGTGGGTTTACAACAGATGGGGACTGCAATGGTTTTTTGGGGGGCTGTTAGCAACTGATATTACATCTCCCTGTTTATATCTGCACTTTGTGTAGCAGAGAAAGTCTTTAAGTACCAAGTAATCTGAGCTAAATATACAGGGTTGGGCTCTTTTATTAAATACAGATGCGAATTCTACCAAATAATCTAAAAGATCTAATCTACATTTCTATACTAGCAATGGCTGTCACCTAGCACTTGCCTTTTCTCTTATCTGATGTCAGTTTGACTGTCAGGGACTTGAGGTAATATCAAGTTTTTCAAGGTATATTATTATCACAGACCTTTAGGGATTTTACTGTTTGACTGCCAAATGATGGTTACAGCATCTTGTATCAGAAGGTGTAATGTTAAGATTTCTACAGGAAAATTGCCAGTGCACAATTCGCCTTAAAAATAAAAATAATTTAAGGAGGTGTTAGTACCATACTTTGCCCAAAATATGTAATTCATTTGACATCCCTTCAATTGTTGTTGACAGGAAAGGCTAAATGATGGGATTTACCTATTATCTCTTGTGTGTAGGGGATATTCCCGACCGATCAGAGTGCCAACGAACGACCACAGTCGGCACTCTGATCGATAGGGAAAGGCAGAAAATTTCCATGAATCAGCATCGGTTCCTTTACTAATAGAGTTCAGTTCCATGTGTGCAGGTTCATTCGCAATGTGCCGACAGATACTAATGTGATCTGTCAGCACATTGCGATGGAAATTGCAGGTGTATGCCCACCTTTAGATATAGCAGTGGTTAATTTGCAATTTGAAAGGGGAAAGATGTGATTGGTGCGAAGTCATGTAATTAAAATATAAATGTGTCAGAGCTTAAGCTAAAGTCAGCCATTTACAAAGCAAAATTGCCGCTTGATATGTGTTTTTTTCAGATTTTTGTATGTCTGCGGTGACAATACCAACAACCCAAGTCCGATAATAGGCTCTTTCAGATTAAGATATATGGAGGATGGGTTGGAAGGAGTTGGGGGTTCAGAAAAAGTCTTCTAATCTGTACACATTGTAGTAGTAGCTACCGTTTGGTATTTGGTCTTGGCACAAGGAGGCTTGGTCTTATTATTTTAGAGTTAAACAATTCATTTAAATATTTCTGCATTATGAAAATATTTATTATTAAGGAATGCAGACAGCATACATTATTTTTAGCATGTTTCATAAAGCTATTTCAAACACAAATATTTATTTCATTACACAATGCATTATATGATCAACTTCACAAAAGGCCTGATTCTGTCACAGTATCTTCATAAGCAGGGTACAGGTCCCTGACACTGTGGAAAGTTTCATGGGACCGCTTTCCTCTCAGCAAGGCGTGAGTGTGAATCTGTGCAAGAAGGGTTCCTCTGCGGCTTGAAGCACTGCCTGTGGAGTTATGTCTGCAGGAGGCATAGGGCTGCGGTGTTCCATGGCATAGCTGAGGGCTGCTGTAAAACATGTATATCCAGGGATTACTGCAGCTGCTTAAACTGGCCAGGAGCATGGTGATGGTGAAGGCAAAATCTGTTGAATCTAAAAGCACAGAAAGCAATAAAGACAACATTATAAGATAAAAGTATGCTGAAAGCACTATTGCTATTGTGTTACATAGCTGTTTACAGTGTTTGTTATTTTATCATTTTAACCTTTAAAGTGTTAGAGCCATTGGTTTGCTCATGTTTGCCAATTATACCAATAAAATAATTATTGAAAACGGTGCCTGAAAATGTTCTTATATCCTAACCCTGAAATAGATGTAGAGCCATATTTTTTAAAGGACATTTTTTTCAGTTTCAAATGTTCACCATGTTAAAACTTGTTTGCCACCTATGGAATATATGGTATAATTTCTATATTAATATTAAAAAAAAACAGGCCATTTACAGCATTATACATTTGGCAACAATACTGTCTGAAAAGCAGAAAATTCATAGTGATTTCCAGAGTAGAAAAAAAACTTCCACTGCTTTAGAAATATGGCCCTATAGCCAAAACTTCCAGTTTTTTAAATGTATGAAAACAACCGGCAAAAAAATAAAATGTTATGCTATTACTGAAATGACTACAGATATCCAGTTTACACATGATTTATTAACACTATCCCTTAAATCGATATATGTTCGAATTCATTTGAATGTAAATATGTTTTACTTTATGAATTCTGGATTGTAAATAGCTATGCAGTGGATGTAGAAGTCCAGTATTTTGTTTTCCTCCCTGAGCTAGTATTCACCAGCAGAAAACACAAGCTACTGGGCATGTGCAAACCTACTGGTCACAAGGAAATTATTTAAAGTGCAGTGAGCTGGCTATCTTATTACCTTAAGTCTTTGCCTGCATAGGCACTCTTATTTAAATGTCTTACAATGACTTACATATAAACTCTAGGGGTTTTTTCTTGCTTTGCTTAGATTAGTAGAATATTTTATAGTAAAATTGACATGGGACTCTTACCTTCATCAGGTGCTTTTTCATCCCATACTGACCACATCTGAACACTAAAAAATGGAGTCCAGCATATTATATATGAAAGGACAATAACGAAGGTCATTTTCACTGTCCTAATTTTGGCTCTGGAGATGGTCCTAATGCTGCTTACCCTGGATGGTACAGTTTGTCCATTGCTTTCTCTCTGTCCAAAACCAGGAGTTTGAATTTTCCCCTTTAGATTCTTGCAGATTTCACAGCAAATCAAGCTGTAGCACAGCACCAGGATCCCTACAGGTACAGCAAATATGGATACAGTTGTCCATGTAATGTAGGCTTTGGCACCCCAAGGAAACCTAAAATCAGCCCAGCAATCAATAACTCCTGTTCCCTGACTTATTTCCTTAAGTGAGAAGATAAATATCTGAGGAAGACTAAGAATGCAACTTAGTATCCATGTGCCACTTATCATTAAATATGCTTGTCTACTTGGCTGCTGTAAAGTTTTAAGAGGATGACAGACTGCTATATATCGATCTATAGTCATCATCATCAGCATATATGTTGATGCAAACATGCTCATTACTTGGGCATATTTAACTACTCGGCACAGTAGGTCAGAACCTATGAATCTGAAGGTTATATCCCAGATCATTTGTGGCAGAATTTGAAAAAGAGCAACTGCCAGATCAGTAAAGCCAAGGTGCATGATAAACAGGTGCATTCGTGTCATCTTCTTTCTTCGTCTGTATATGGCAAACAGGACCACTATGTTACTCACAGTAGCAAATATTAGAATTACACCGAGCAAGGCCACTTCAGCTTTAGCTAAATCTTCATCCCTCGGATCTGTGGAGTTTTTAGAGGTGGAGGATTTAAACATAGAGTCTAGATGTTGTGTAATGTTATCCATGGCATATTATACGTCTTATAGCTTATATGCTTTCATGTCATTTGTATATTCCTCAAAAATACAAAACTGTAAGGTCAATTTAAATGTAAGATTTAGATCTTGCGGAAAAGTTAAATATTAATATTTAAACTGTTTTGCAAATAAAAATACCTTCTCCTGGTTAATCAGAATCAGTTTCCCAGATTCCTTCCATATAAAAAGATGGTCTCTCATATTTAACTATAAGAGCAGAGCTGAGTGTGAGACTTAAAGTCAGAGCGTGTGGCGGCAACTCCATGAGATTTGATAGTTGTGTTTCCAGTGAATGTCCCTGACTGGAATGGCAGAAGATAATTGAGGGAGATAACAGGCCTCTGTAATATCACTTTCACACACAAAAAAACATGACACCGGCCAATGTTGTCAGAGGTAAATAAGGGAGGTTCTTGTAATCTCTGAGCTGAGACAATTCACTGAGATTTATCGGCAAGAGACATAAATCCAACAAACTCACTTAAATGAGTAATACTTTTTAATACTACAGTATATACTACTACAATATATATATATCACATGTTTGACAAGTTAAATATACTACTAATATAAATCCGATCCAGCAAATTAATGTCTATGGGGATGGTGTTAAATAATGAAAGAGATTTGGACATTGTCAGTAGTAGGGTTTGTTGGAAAGAAGATGAGCAGTACCAACAATGCCAATAATGTTAGATAATTTAGTATTTCTAAAATGAAAAATATAATAGTTCACAATTTCATTTTACAAGGGATCACTTATTATTAATCTTTAGTTCCCCTTTAAAAGATATCCCCTTAGACACAGGTGTCAAACTTGTGGCCCTCCAGATGTTTCAAAAACTACAACTTCCTGCATTCCCTGGCCACAAACTGTGACAAGGGAATACTGGGAGTTGTATTTATCAAACATATGGTGGGCGGCAAGTTTGAAATCCCTGACCTAAGAAATAACAGACATTGCTTCCTTGTTTGAACTGGAAATTACTTCAACACATTTCAGGCTCCCTCTGTTTTACATTTGAGTATGAAAGCTTTTTGTAGGATATCTTCACCCTTTTTTTCACTCACCTTATGTCTTTCTTCTTCAAAGTTTTCATTTCCCTTGTTTGTTTTTTTCCTGTCATTTGTAAATAGTAGATTTTATCACTACAAACAGACGTCAAGGCAAGAGAGTCCCATCCCACAGAATTCCTATATGGAAGCAAACTGCCATCTATACCAGTATGCTAAAAATATCAAACTTTCATTGCAACATATCTACAAAAATCTAAAACACTATACAATATAAAATCTACCAATATTACACTAAAACTGCTAATACTACAAGAGAGGGGCATCCCTCAATGCTATGAGTATGAAATGGGGTAGACTCCTTTTATACTGTCACAAGAGTGCAGTGGACTAGTACTGTGAACAAAGTTCTTCCTCTAGTGGATGCCATAGTTTGTATCCAGTTATTAATGGAAAACAGTGTTATCAAAATTAAAGCCGGCATCGGAAGGTAAGAAGTTTTAGAAACAGGGTAAATACCTGCCAGGACAGCATCTCTACTTCACAGTCTGAAGTACTGTTGTGGGTAGATTGAACACAATATCTAGGAAACTGTGCTTAAAGGAAACCTGAACATGTAGATTTTATTTGTGTTTGTCGCTTAAAGGGAAAAGTGATAACTGAGTTGCCACTTAATATTGTAAATGTAATTAGTAGGGCTGCACTGTGATTGCAATTAAACAACTGCATGCATTTTTAATAGGAGTTCCTATATGTCTTTAATGGACTGTTACACAGCCCTGGACAATCAAAAGTTTTTACTGTCCAAATTTCAGACTCCAATCAGGTTTG
Organism: Hymenochirus boettgeri; assembly: GCA_019447015.1. Classification (NCBI taxonomy): domain Eukaryota; kingdom Metazoa; phylum Chordata; class Amphibia; order Anura; family Pipidae; genus Hymenochirus; species Hymenochirus boettgeri. Next base: position 136,004 of record JAACNH010000550.1, read on the forward strand.
GTTCTGAAAAAAGGTATATTCTAGTCCCAAGAAGAGATGGACGAAACCTCTTGGATTGTATTACCAGCAGTTTCATGAAAATAAGCTAATATTCACAAACCCAATACCTTCCCTTAACACCAAAAGGAACAGCTGGAAAGGTAACTCAGAATTTCTCCTGTACAATCTTCTCTTTATATATATTGGGTGCCTGCGAGTCCCTCAATTCTTGTTTGAAGTTCACTTTGTCCTTTCCTTTTGGGGTCCAAATTCCCCATATTCACCCTTTATTCCTTAGGAGATTTAGATATTTTTGAACTACTTTATATGCTATCCTATCCAATCCTAAATTACCTTCCCACATTCTACTTAGCTAGCCCTCAAAGTAGAACTTAAATGTAGAGCCAATCAGGGGTGTATCTAGGGTCTAAGAAGATCAGGGGCACTCCTGGGCACTCCATGTGCCACGCGTAGCGCAGCGCAGCGCAAAATTTTTAGGCCATGCCCCTTTCTCCGCCCCAATTAAGCCACACCCACTGTGTACTTAATAGAGATGGCCAAAAAGACACAGACAGACAGACAACCACAAACATAGACACACAGCCCAATAGTGATAAACAGACAGAAAGACAGTGAAATAGACAGACAGAGATAGACAGACAGAGATCAGAGTTGGACACAAATTAATGACACAAAGGCACAGTAAACTGGCAATTTCATTATATACTGGTAGCAATTTGGTCATTTTAAACTTACTGTTGTGTTCAGTTGTAGTCAGACACTTGCCCACACCTTTGGCCAGGGAGACCTTCTTGTACCTTCTACATGGACCTCTGCCCCTATCTATCACTATCTGTCCCTCTCTCTCTCTCTGTATATCCATCTCTGTCTATATATCTGCCTCTTGTTTATCTATTTTACTCTGTCTGCCTATTGTCTATCTGTCTCTCTATCTATGTCTATCTGCTTCTTGTCTATCTCTCTGTGTATCTCTATCTAACTCTGTCTATCTGTCTATCTATCTATCTATCTATCTATCTATCTATCTATCTATCTACCTACCTATTATCTATCTAACTCTGTCTGGCTATATATCTATCTATCTATGTAACTCTGCAATCTAACTATTATCTATCTATCTAACACTGCTATCTATCTATCTAGTAAATATCTAACTGCTATCTATCTATCTATCTATCTATCTATCTATCTATCTATCTATCTATCTAAATCTGCTATCTATCTATCTATCTAACTCTGCTATCTATCTATCTATCTGCTATCTATCTATCTAACTCTGCTATCTATCTAACTCTATCTATCTATCTATCTATCTAACTCTGCTATCTATCTATCTAACGCTGCTATCTATCTATCTATCTATCTATCTATCTATCTATCTATCTATCTATCTATCTATCTATCTATCTATCTATCTATCTATCTTTCTATCCATCTCTGCTATCTATCTAACTGCTATCTATCTATCTATCTAACTCTGCTATCTATCTATCTATCTATCTTATCTTATCTTATCTATCTATCTATCTATCTATCTATCTATCTATCTATCTATCTATCTATCTTACCTATCCATCTGGATACTCAGGGGCTTTCTGCTGCTTGCCGCGCACGTGACATCAGCGTGCCGGCTTTGCCCATGATGTAACTGCGCCGGCTGCGCGACGTGCCCTGAAGTTATTGTGCAGCCGGGAAATCCGGAAGTTCGGGGCACTTCTGGTTTTACCGGGGCACGTGCCCCGAATGTTTTAACATGGATACGCCACATAATTTATCGATAGCAGTAATCCAAAATGACAAACAGCTGTCTTTATCTCCAGTGTGCCACTTCTGATTTGAAAAAAAATTGCCTGATGATGCAGATGGTACTGGAAATACAATACACAGACCAGCTCACCATGCTGTTGGACTAATTGCTATTTTGACATAATCTGCTATTTTTTGTTGTAAGATAGAACAGAGAAGAGTTTGCAGTGGATATATGCCTAAACCTCCAGGGCATTAACACCATGTGTCAGATGCTAGTAAAATAGTAAAGAACATTTTTGCAATTCTACAAAATTAATCCCAAAAAGAGATCTCAAAGAACTAAAAAAAAAAAAAAGCATGCAGAACATGCAGAACCTTGGGCCATATTTACAAAGAAGCGGTATCGATATTTAACATTTTTTTGTTGTTGTTCAATAGTTTTTATTGGTATTTTCCTTTTTTTGCAACAAGACATAACATTGGGAAACACACAAAACAAAAAAGAATAAAGTATGCAGTATGTACTTTTGTATCATTACAGTATAAAATTTGCAGCGTGTTTTTGTAACATAGCAATATTAAATAAACAATATACCTTTCTATAGTACAGTTTCTTCATGAGATTATCTACAGACATACACAATAAATTTTACTGTCTGAAATGAAATGATACCTGAGTTTCATGGTTCTTTAATATCCAAGTTCTTTCGAATCTGTTATCTATCTACCCTTGTGCTGTTTATTGTTTTGATCTATTGATCCCTATTTCGTGCAGCTGGGGAGCTTCCCATCCCTTGTCACCGCAAGTCTAGTTTGCGGATTCTTATTGTGTGTGAGTTATTCTCTGTGGCTCCATTTTTAGGACCCAAGTGTCCCACACCTCATTCCATTTCCCTAGGGAGTTGTTGAGCGTGTGTGCTAAGTATTCATTGTTATATGTCCACCATACCTTTTCAATTAGTGCATTTTTCGTGGGGTTTAGTAGTTTCCATGTTGATGCTATTATCGCCCTTGTTGCTGTACATATGTACATTATTAGGGTTTGTGTGGTTCTGTTAAAGCCTGGTGCTGGTAGGTTCAGCAGAGCTGTGTGTGGTGAAAGGATTATTTTAGTAGAGAGGATGTCTGAGAGTTCCTCCACGTTTTTTTCACTTCGTCACAGAGCCACCAGCAGTGTAGTTGGTCTGCGGGTTGGTTACAACCTCTAAAACATTTGTTGGGTAGAGACGGGCTGACTTTATTGAGAAAGGAGGGGGTCGTATACCAGTCGTATAAGATTTTATATGATTTCTCCTTTAGTACTATATTTGCTGTACATTTGCTTGATTGTTGGAGGATAGAGTTCCATTGATCGTCTGTTATGGGGTTGCAGAGCCTCCGTTCCCATCTGGTCATAGCTTTTGATCTGAATTCATATGTGTCGTGCCAGATCAGTGCGTATATTGAGGAAATCAGTCCTCTGATTTCTCTAGTTTGGGTCGCTAATTGTTCGAATTTAGTGGGTTGTTTTAGTTGTGCTGCTGGTGACATTTGTGTAAAGAAATGCCATAGTTGTACATATTGGTACCAGTATTTGTCCTCTATTTTCAGTTTTGTTTTGATGTCCTCCCATGGTATAATTCCTGATTTATCACATATATCTTTAAAGCGGTTTACTCCCTTCGTCTTCCAGTAGTTAGCCGTGCTTGATTGCATGCCTAGGGGTAGTGTTGGTATATGAAAGAATGGATGGTGACTTGATGGGTGTTCAATCAGTTTGTAGGATTTGTTGAAGAGTCGCCATTGCGATAAATTGTGCTGGATATTTGGTATAGTATCTGGAATCATTGGAGGGTTGTCCTGGGCAAGAGCCTACAAAATGGAGGAGGAGTGTAGTGGAGATAGTAATTCGTTTTCAATGTCAACCCACCCCGTCTCATTTTCTCCACTTGACCCTTGGGGCATTTGTGCTAGTCTGGCAGACTGGTAATACTGATATAGTTTGGGCAGACCAAGACCCCCTTTATCCTTATGTCTGGCCAAGTAATCCGATTTTATTCTGGGTCTCTTGTTTTTCCATATGAATTTTGTAATGGCGCTTTGTAGAGGGTGTAAGTCTGATTTTTTGATAGTTATGGGCAAGGCTCTGAACAGATACAGGATCTTTGGTAAGATATTCATTTTGACCACATTGACTCTGCCTATTAAAGAGATCTGGTATTCTGTCCATGATCTTAGTAGCTTTATTAGCCGTGTAAACATTGTGGCATAATTTAGTGTGTGTAGTTTTGAGATTTCTTTGCACAGGTGGACTCCCAGGTATCTGAAGGAGGACGTGTCCCATTTGAAATGGAAGTGTTTCCTCAGGTTGTCCTGAGAGACTGAGGAAATGTGTACTGGATAGGCGACAGTTTTGGATTTGTCAATCTTAAAGCCTGATATCTTTCCAAATTCTTCAAATATTTTATAAAGTGAAGGGAGAGATATCAATGGCTGAGTAAGGGAAACAAGCGTATCGTCCGCAAATAGTGCGATCTTTGATTGTGTCTGTGTTAGTTTAATCCCGTGAATGCTTTCTGTGCTTCGTATTTTTTGGGCCAACGGTTCCATGCAGAGGGCGAAGAGCAAGGGAGATAATGCGCAATTAAACACTATGTTGTTTTAACCACACCTCTGAGGGGGAGGGATAATTTGTATTTATACTGCCACAGTGTGAGTTGTAATTTTGCACCTGAGGAAGGGGGAGGACCCCGAAACGTTGTGTGAACCAGCATGTCACAAAAAAACTGATTAAGATTTGAAAGAGTGCGCTTCCCTGCAAATATTTATTACAATAATATATAACTGCCAGTGGTGAGCGGAATTTGGGTAAACAGCACCATCAATAACACAATAAACCGGAGTGCGGGGAATTATAAAACGACTTGAGATAATGGGCATCCCTGTCTGGTGCCGTTTTTGATATGTATTAAGTCGTATGGGTACCCCATATTCCTTACCCTAGCCCTTGGATTATTATACAGACTCATCACAGCACTGATATATTTTGGCGGGAAGGCAAATTTGTGTAGTACGCATCTTAGAAAAGTCCAATCCACCTTATCAAAGGCTTTTTCTACGTCTAATGATTGGAAGACTGTGGGATATCTTCTGATATTTGCTAATTGTATAAGGGATAAGACTTTCCTTACATTGTCTGTCGTTTGTCTGCCAGGTACAAACCCGGTTTGATCGTAATGTACGAGTGTCGGGAGGATTGTTTTTAATCTGTTTGCTAACATTTTTGCGAATAGTTTCACATCGTTGTTAATTAGTGATATGAGTCTGTAATTGGCTTGTTGCGTGATGTCTTTGTCCGTTTTTGGTATTACTATTATGTTCGCCTCCAACATATCGTCAGTGAATTTTTCTTTGTCCTCAAGTATGTTATTGAATACCGTCAGCATGTGGGGGGCTAATTGTGTTATAAAGGTTTTGTAGTAGAATGCGGTAAAGCCTGGGGATTTTCTTCCTTTAAAGTCGGATAGTGCTAAGGTCAGTTCTGTGTATGTGAAGGGGGATTGTAATTTGTCTATGTTGTCTTGCGGGATCGTTGGTAGGTCAAGTGTTTTCAAAAAGTTGTTGATTTTTTGTGTTGTCGCATATTTGGGGTCTGTTGTCTTACCCTCGTATAATTGTTGGTAGAAGGAGGCAAACATGGAGGTAATTTTCTTGGGGTCATGTTCCAGAGACCCCGAGGGGTTTCTGATAGGGTGGAATTGGTTTTGTGTGAGACGATTATTTAACTTTCTAGCTAGCATTGTGTCTAGTTTATTGCTTTTGCTGTAAAATTTTTGGTTTGTCAATCTTAAAGCTTTTTCTGCTCTGTCTGTGAGTAAGGAGCTAAGCTCCTGTTTAGCCTTAGTCAGTTGCTGCGACGTTTCTGGTGAGTGAGTATGTGCTAGGGATCTTTCTAGTGAACGAATGTGAGCTATGTATTGTTGGATTGCCTTTTCCCTATTTTTCTTCCTTTGTGCTGCTATTTGTATCAGTCTCCCTCTGATGACTGCTTTATGTGCAGCCCACACCATAGATGACGGCATTCCTTCAGTGTTATTGAGTTCGAAGTAACTCTCTATTTCCTTAGTCAGCCGGTCTCTGTCCTTGGGGGGTGCTAAAAGGGATTTATTTAGCCTCCATGTCATTTGTGGTCTCGCTTTCATTATGTCTGTGAGTTTCAGAGATACAAATGCGTGATCAGACCAGGATATTTCTGATATCTTGGATTGTTGTATCTGCGAGATAAGCTGTGGGGTGGTGAATATGTAGTTTATCCTAGTGTATACATTGTATGGTGCTGAAAAGAATGTGTATTCCTTGTCCTTAGGGTTGGTGAGTCTCCAAGTGTCCAGAAGATTCAGGTCTTTGGTGAATTGTTTTAGGTGCTTATTGGAGATCTCTGAGTGTCTGTTTGGTGGTGGACGAGATCTATCCAGGGACGTGTTCATTGTTGTGTTGAAGTCTCCTGCTATTATCAGTGGGCCCGTGGTGTTCGTTAGCATTTTATTGGCAAGTTTGCGGTAAAAGTCCTTTTGGTTGGTATTTGGTGCGTACATGTTGACCAGTGTTAATTTATAGCCTTGTATCTTTCCAGTGAGAATCAGATATGATCCCTGTGGGTCTCTGTAGGTTGTTTCTTCAGTGAATACTATGTCTTTGTTGAAGAGGATAGCAACGCCTTTGCGTTTGTCTGGGCCTGACGCATAAAAATGCGTTGGGTATCTCCTCCCCCAGTATCTAGGCTCCCTGCCTTTTTTGAAATGGGTCTCTTGTAGCATTATAATGTCAGGGTGGGATTTGTTGGGGTATTGTGTTGCTATTTTCCTTTTTTGGGGGGGAGTTTAGGCCCTTTGCGTTTTGGGTGAGTATGTGTAGAGTGTTGTTCATATTAAGTGTTACCTTTGGATTTTGCTTGCGTTCTTATCTTTTGTTGGTGAGGTGGTTGTGTTTGGCCCATTGGAGCTTCTGATTTTTCTGGTTGCTCCCCGGCTGCCCTGGGAACCCTTGTGATACATCCTGCTCACATATAGAAAAAAGAACAATGAATATTTTAGTGCTTTTGGTATATTTAGTTGCTCTATTAGAATTAACAGTTTAATAATATTCTCATGTTTTGACATTTTCATCAGCCTTTGGCTATAGTTTCTGAACTGCACAATGTTGAACTACACAGGGGTAGATAGAGAAGTTAGGGATCTGAGGGCTAGTAACACAACGGAGGGAGGAGAAGGGGGAGGGGGGAGCATAGAGGATAAGGAGGCATGTACGACCATGTATGGAAATAAATCATTTGATAATCTAAAATGTATGTTTACAAATGCAAGGAGTCTGGCTGGAAAAACCGGCGAACTTGAAATAATAATCTTAAAGGAAAGGTATGATATAATTGGTATAGCAGAATCATGGCTTAATGATTCACATGACTGGGCAGTAAATATTGAAGGATACTCCTTATTTAGACATGACCGAGTTAATAAGAAAGGAGGAGGAGTATGTATGTATGTTAAAAAAGATGGAATAGATGGGGGAGAAAAAAGGTACGGCAGAAACATTATGGGTGGAACTGTGTACAGGAAGCAAGAAGGTAGGTAAATTAATTGTTGGAGTATGTTATAAGCCGCCAAATCCCGAGGAAGAGGTGGAAATGAATCTCCATATGCAGTTGGCGAAGGCTGCTGGTATGGGGCATGTTCTGGTTATGGGGGATTTTTACTACCCTGAAATAGATTGGAGTAATGGAAGTGCCAGCACCTCTAAAGGTATAAAGTTCTTAAATTTCCTATATGAGCATTTTCTTTCACAGATGGTAGAAGTTCCTACTAGACAGAATGCGTTGTTGGATCTGGTGATATCTAATAACCCTGAGCTCATTTTGGAGATGAAGGTAATGGGAAGCTTAGGGAATAGTGACCATGATATAGTGTCATTTAATATAGGTTGCAAAAAACTAAAGTGCACTGGCTTAACAAAAACTTTTAACTTTAGGAAAGCTAATTTCATGCTTTTAAAGGAATCGCTCCTGCTCATAGACTGGGGGGGAACTGTTTCTAGGTAAAGAAACTGAGCAGATGTGGACCACTTTTAAAGGGATATTAGACTATTACATTTCCAAATCTGTACCTTTAGGTAACAAGTGTAAAAAAATTAGGTCCAGTCCTGCATGGCTTAATGCTCAGGTAAAAAGGGAAATGGAAAGAAAGAAAAGGGCTTTTAAAATTTTGAAAACAGAAGGCACAAAACAGGCTTACAGGGAGTACAAAAGTTGTAATAAAGAGTGCAAGAAAGCAATTAAACTAGCTAAAATAGAAAATGAAATACGGATTGCCGAACAAAGCAAGTCCAACCCCAAAATGTTTTTTAAGTATATAAATGGTAAAAAGATGAGGACTGAGAATGTGGGACCATTAAATAATGGAGCTGAGGTGGTTGTAGAGGATGCCGAAAAGGCTAATCTGCAAAACCGTTTTTTTACATCGGTTTTTACTGTTGAGAATCCTTGTCCTTACAGTAGGGATTGTAGCAATGTGCAGGGAAGAAATGAAGAGTTTTCACATTGGATAACAGAGGATATGGTACGGAAACAATTAGACAAAGTTAATATCAATAAAGCGCCAGGACCAGATGGATTGCATCCTAGGATTTTAAAAGAGCTTAGTTCAGTTCTAGCTAGACCATTGTTTCTCATATTTTCAGATTCACTTTTGTCTGGGGACGTGCCGCTGGATTGGAAAAAAGCCAATGTAATACCAATATTCAAAAAAGGTAGTCGTTCACAGCCTGGTAACTATAGACCTGTAAGCCTAACATCAGTGGTAGGGAAGGTGATGGAAACTTTGTTAAGGGATCATATCCTTGACTTTGTCTCCAGAGATCATCTTATTAGTAATAGTCAACATGGATTTATGAGAAATAGATCATGCCAGACAAATTTAATTGGTTTTTATGAAGAAGTGAGTAAGAAGTTGGACTCAGGCACAGCAGTGGATGTGGTATATTTGGATTTTGCAAAATCTTTTGATACTGTGCCACATAGGCGACTAATGTATAAACTGAGGACTGTTGACCTTGAAGAAAACATTTGTTCATGGATAGAGAACTGGTTATTGGACCACAAACAGAGAGTGGTGGTTAATGGAGCTACATCTATGTGGGCTAAAGTTCTAAGCGGAGTGCCTCAGGGTTCTGTACTGGGGCTGCTTCTGTTTAATCTGTTTGTAAATGACTTAGAAGGGGGCATTGAGAGCAAGGTCTCTGTGTTTGCTAATGACACTAAATTATGCAGAGCTTTGGAAACTTCCAATGATGTGCAAGTGCTGCAAGCAGACCTAGATAGATTATCAAAATGGGCAGCAGAATGGCAGATGAGATTCAATGTAGATAAATGTAATGTGATGCATTTGGGATTTAATAATCCCTGTGCCATCTACACCATAAATAACTCTGTGTTAAGTTCATCTGTAATGGAAAAAGATTTGGGGGTTCTGGTAGATAACAGACTTAGCTGTAGCAAACAATGCCAGGTAGCAACAGCTAGAGCTAGCAAGATATTGTCTTGTATAAAAAGGGGAATAGATTCAAGAGAGAAAAATATTATTCTCCCTCTTTACAAGGCACTGGTAAGGCCTCATTTGGAATATACGGTGCAGTTTTGGAATCCCATATACAAAAGGGACATCTTGGAAATTGAGGCAGTTCAGAGAAGGGCAACTAAATTAATAAGGGGAATGGAGGGGCTTGAATATGCAGGCAGATTAGACAAGTTAGGGCTGTTTACATTGGAGAAGCGGCGGTTGCGTGGGGACATGATAACCTTATACAAATATATTAATGGCCCATACAATGAACTCTCTGGTGCATTGTTCACTAATAGGTCATATCAGAGGACACGTGGACATCCTTTAAGGTTGGAAGAAAAGAAGTTTCATCTTCAGGTTAGGAGAGGTTTCTTTACAGTGAGAACGGTGAAACTGTGGAACTGTCTTCCAGCAGATGTGGTAATGGCAAGTTCATTGAATAACTTTAAAAAAGGCCTGGATAAGTTTCTAAAACTAAAAAATATTGAGAATTACTGGTATTAATGCATATAGATCTGGTTGATCCAGGGATACTTTTGGACTTGATGGACGTCTGTCTTTATTCAACCTTAATTACTATGTAACTATGTAAAACTAAAAAACATTAACAAAAAACATCCCCACTAGCACAGAGGCGAAGGCTAAAGAAATGAAACATCTCAGAGGAGCCCTTAAAACTTGTGGATATCCAGACTGGGCCTTTTCTCAAAAGAAGTGGAAGGAAAGAAAAGAACACAAATACCAACATTGAAGGTGAAAAGCAAGACAGGAGAAAGAACATGGTCATCCCATATGTAGCAGGGGTCTCCGAGAAACTAAGAAGAATTTTCAAAAAACATTGTATCCCTGTCTGCTTTAAACCAAGCAACACGCTGATGCAGCAATTGGTACATCCGAAAGACCCAATACCAAAACACAAGAAAAGCGACATCATATATGCAGTGCAGTGCAGTGAAGAATGCTCTGATTTGTATGTGGGGGAGACCAAACAGCAACTGCATCAACGTATGGCCCAACACAGAAGAGCCAATTCCTCGGGTCAGGACTCAGCCATGTACCTGCATCTTAAGGAAAAAGGACATACCTTTGAAGATTGTAATGTTAACATATTGGCGAAGGAACGTGACTGGTTCAAGAGAGGTGTTAAGGAGGCCATTTATGTGAAAATAAAGAAACCAAGCCTAAATAGAGGTGGGGGGGTTCGACATCAACTGTCTGCCATGTACAATGCTGTTTTAACACCTTACTCTGGGCGTTCCTTTAACACCTTTTAGCCACTATCCAATCACACCCTTAACACCTGGCTGTGATATGCTAATTGGGATTTTCCAGGGTACATAATTGCCACAGATTCTTGTAGTCATTCTGAATTGAGAAAGCCAGTCGGATGACTAGCGAAACGTCTTCAAGAACTACATTTCAAGTCCAGTTGATCTAATTGAATACAACAGATATACCATGACCTGGATGAATGAGAACCTTCACAAGCATTAACAAAAAACCTTGTAAACAATTAATATTTTGTAATTGAATGTCGTTTTTATAACTTCTCTTCTGAGAGTCAGTCGTCATGGCTGAGTCTCTGGGTATGGTAGGATTTTTACCGCACTAATCTAGTGACAACCAGTGGGATTTTGCACTGTTTCTTGGAGGGGAGACCTATACCGTCTCTACTTTGGAAACCGGCCTTACCAATGCCCGCCCCGCGGGGCCCCCGTCTCACCAGCCCTTTTTCGATTTGCCAGTTTGCTCGTAGTTGCTAACGGAGGTGGGTGGCTAATAGAGTGCTTTGTAACTAGTTTCATTCGTGGGTTTACAAGTCCACGGGTTCGCCCCCCCCCCCCTGTCCGTCCGCCCGTCTTCCTGGAACCTATCCCCTTTCGTATTCTGTCCTGGAAAGATCTCTTGTGTGACTTCTAAATAATATTTCTATAACGGGTGTTGTCATGTCGTGGCTTAGGTGTCAGTCCCTCAAATACGGTTAGGGTTCGATTTAAATTATTACAGATATGTAGTGCCCTTTTGCCTTCATTTGCATTTTTGCTACCTTAATTTTGTCTGGGTGGTAGTGGGTCAGAGTTGTTATGGTAAATCAGTCTAAATATATTAACTTTTTGCTCTCTGTCTCACTCATATTTTTGCTCCATATATTTAACCGTCCAACTCCTGCATTAATACTTTATGTTCATACCCCTGCAGACAGTACTATTTTTCATTTAAAACACCGATGGGATTACAATTTTGTTATGGACATTTTGACCTTGTGATTCATTTTCCCTTTTCCCCTCAGACCCCCCCTGTTTTGTCTGGAATTCTCGCCTTTGGTCCACCGGTGGAGATGACAGTCTCTCATTTACAGTTTCTGTGGATAGTTTGCTTTAGTCCAGGAGTTTTCTGTGGGTGGACCAGTGCAGATTTTATAGTTTTGGTCAGTTCTCCACTGAGGGTTAAAGATTGGGGAGGTGTCCGAGAGGGTTAGCTAGATCAGACATTCCTGTCCCAAGGGGATGTACTTCACCTCTAGGATAGTACTATCTGAGTCCCCAGTGGGAGTCGGTTAGTGTGGGCCGGGGTGTATGGTTCCCTCAGAGTCCCCCCAATGGGGCCAATCGCCCCCGGCTCCCCCACAAATAATATGGTGTGGTGGGTGTCCTCAGTGGGCAGTGGTTGGGTCGTAGCCCTGGTGGAAGTGGATGATGGGCTTTGCGGGAGTCCCCCAACCCGCCATTGGGCTTTCTCACAAGCGGCCCCTGGTCAGGTGTGCTGAGAGATATGAGTTTACCGTTGGCCAGGACCGAGAGTTTGAAGGGAAATCCCCATCTGTACCTTATCTTGTTCTTCAATAAAATGTCGGTTATGAGTCTCAGTTCTTTTCTCCTTGCCAGTGTAGCGGGTGACAGGTCCTGGAACAGTTTTACAGGGGTATCTTCCATGATTATAGATTCCTGGTTCCTGGCAGCATTCATTATGGCTTCTTTGGCTCTGTAATGGTGTATCCTGCAGATGACATCGCATGGAGGTTCGTCTGTGGGAGGCTTGGTCACAAGGCCCTATGGGCCCAAGCCAGCGTCAGGTCATAGTCCGACTCCGGGGGGAGGATCTGTAAAAAGAGTTTTGTGAGGTAAGGCTCCAAGTCCTGTGTTTCCTCTGGGATTTCTCTTAGGCGACTGTTGTTCCTTCTCATTCTGTTCTCAGAGTCCTCCTGTGCATCCCTTAGTAGGTACATGTCCCTGCGGATTTCCTGCAGCTCGGCCTCTGTTTGCTGACTAAAAATGGACAGTTGGTCTGTCACCTGTTCCAGTGTGGATACTCTGTCTCCCAATTGCGTCAGTACTTGTTTGAGCTCCTGTATTATTGTTCCTTGGGACGACTGTATTACCCGCTCGATGTTTCGGTAGAGGGATCGGAGGTCTTCCTTTGTGCAGGGTGTGTTGTCCTCTGTTTCCCGCCTTGCGCCATCGCCGCCATCCTGGGAGGGCCTAGGGGTGTCCGGTCTTTTTAGAAAATCTGTGATTTCGCCCTTTGCGGGGCCCTGATTTTTCCTGGGGCCCATGTGTGGGGGTTCTGGCTTATCTTACGGTGAGAAGTTCTTGAGCTAGAGCAGGTTTGTAGCTTAATTTATGGCTGAATTGGGCCGTCTGAGCGGGAGCTCTCCTCAGGCACGTCTCCTCACATAGCCAGTCAGGCTCCGCCCTGATATTTAACAATTTTTAATTGTTGCTGTGGTCTAAAATTTACGATTGCGGGTGTAAAGCTACAATTGCAGTTGCAAATTGCGATCTACAACCATAATCATAGATTTACGATCGCCTATACAATAGCATTGCAGCATTTTACTACTGCATAGTATTGTACAAGCGACTGTACTTTGCGCAAATTTGCGATACCTTGTGTTTTTAAATATGCCGCCTTGTTTTAGTTTCATGAATTAGCAGAATGCAATCAGGGCATGAAATTAAAGGCCATGGTCACCCTTCAAGTGAAAAATATATAGGTAAATTACCCCCCAAAAAACAAAGCTTCAGTAGTTAGAAAGACAGACATAGGACCTATGCAGCAAAATGATGCTGAGGAGGCAGCTAGGGGCATTCATTCATTGGCTGTGATGTCGTGTGTAAAATTCATGACAGCTATTAACAGGAAAAAATAAGAAGCAGATAGAGAAAGATAACATAACATCAGGCATAATTTGGGGTTTGTGGGGAGGGTGATTTAACTACAGTATATACAATTTATTTTTTCTGAGGAGTGGACTTGCCCTTTAAAGTCCCCTGTTAAATAATAATACTTTTGTATTTTGTATTTATGAAAGTAAATTGTTGGAACATTTTGGATACATGTAGTTACAAAGTGACACCTTGTCAGTGCCCAGTCTGGAAGGCCCTTACAAATTCCAGCATTGGTTAGAGCAGAATGTCTTTTCTAAAATGCTTTTCTATGTTGGAGCCTACAGTATAGTGTATAGGGTAAAAGAACAGTATAGTAGGGTGAGGTTATCCACTTTTTGAAGTCCTGCATAAAAGCCAGGTAGCAGTTGCTGGACAGTTCTTCCCCCAGACACTCCCCCCCACTCCAACAGTCCCTCACATATGACATCTGTCAGCCCAGGCCCAGTAACTTCCTACTACCTGTGAATGATAGATTTTATTTAGAAAAGTTTTTAAAGAAAAAAAACAACAAAAAAACACTTTGCTGTTCAGTTGGGATCCGATAAGCGGATTGCAGCACAGTGGACACCAACGGAGATGGCAATGCCAGCTCAACAGCCTTACACTATTGTGCGCTTTGAAAAGTGCAATCATTAGCTGCTGAGCCAGCCAAAATAACTCATATCTCTACAGAGCAACTAAATTTTCCCAAGGTCTGAGTCAAAGGGCAAGACCATAATAGACACTATTATGTGTCTATTGCAAACACCTGCATACATTTATGCATTATTTTGGATTTATTTTTTTTTGCACAGAGAAATCGTTTGATAAGCAGATTAAGCTTAATTTTTTTGTAAAAAAAGCATTTAAACCTTTCTCATTAAAAATATTATTGTGCATTTACTGATTTGGTTCAAGTACCTACAAACATGCTATTTTTTATTATTGCAGAAAAGTGACAATCCTAGGTTATGATTTGATTTACATGCGTGGAGGACACTGGATATTGTACTTTCTGCTTATGTGCTTTATTCAGTGACCTGAAGTACAGAGTTTAGGACAAGCTTGTTCAGTTAATCTCAGAACCTTTTTGTGCTCATAAAAACCCAGCATCCCCTGCTTCTCTGGTTACTCCAATTCCTGGGTGTTCCATTTCATCCTGGGATTTTCACCTGCAGGTGTGGGGGAAGATTAAATTAGTGCTCTTAATAAAACGGATTTAGCAAGCACATTCAGTACTATTACTGGCTGTAAATGTTTACAATAGATTGGATTACTGTTATTAAGGATGCTCAGAACCCATAATTTGTTGATTTGGCCAAACTAATAAAATATTTGTATGCAAACATTTATATGCAAAACCTAAAATGCTACATAAAGAAAAGTTTTTATTTTCAGCTTTCTAGTTTAGGTATCATTTCAAACATATAGAATGTTTCTGCCTGGAAAGCACTGGTTTCGATTTGGAACTGACGGTTTCAAAAGTCCACGGATTCAAGGGATTTTTTTAATTTACGAAACTTCAATATTACAAAATCAAAAATTCCTATCAATTCAATTGGATTTAAATCAGATTTTTGGAACAACTGATGGAACCAAACTCAACAGTTTTGTTAATCTCTACTCAAGACAAATATGTCTGCAATAAAATGATTTCGACAGAATACAGCATCAATATAGTTAAAGGGAATATCCACCCCCCCAAACTAAAATTTAACCCACTACTGGCCCCACTGTGTAGTTTAAAAAAAATCCTCTCCTTTCATCTCTGCTCCAAATGGTTCTCCTGCGATGCTTCTCCAAAGTTCAGGAACGTAGTAGCTGTCTTCCTAGGTCCAAAGGTTTCTGCCTCTTCTGTCACCTCTGGGAGGTAGTGTGACATGCGCAGAGCTGTGTAAATTCAGAAAGTTTCTCAAATGATCAGAAGAGGAATCACTGGGAAGACCCTGCTGTCATTGGAAGAGACAGCATCTGTCACAGCCATGACTGATGGCTCTACCTGGGAGATGCACAAGAGGCCCCTGGTATCTGTCCATCCCGTTTTTTGGTCTCAAATCTGGATATGCTCAGTGTGCTTTATCTTCAATCAACTACTTTGGTGTATACACTTTTCATTTAAGTAAAATATTTCATGTCTTTAGAATTTTGTATAAAAAAAAAACACATAAAAGGATTAGTGATACATTTTCAGAGCACCAGCACAGTACATGATTATGTTATTGAAAGTAAAGAAATTTTTAGCTACAGCCACCATCCTTTGAATCAGTATGTTACCTACCAAACTAGACTGTAAGCTCATTTTACCTATTTCTTAATTCTCAAGCACCTATATACTTCACAAACCTACGTGTTAATGTATCATGTGCAGTTCAATACACATGCATATTTATTATTGTGTACCCCTTGTGCCAACGTTTTTAAATGGTAATGTTGTACAGTGTTGCATCCCCAAATATCCCTATATAACGGTAAATAATATTATACAATTCATACAATCTTCATTTTAAAGCAGTTTCTGTGCAACAAGTCAGGAAAAAATGAGAAAAACAGGAAAGCAGAATATCCTGTAATGGATAAAGGTATTGTGGTAGAATTGATTCTTTTGCAATTTTGTTTTTACTGAAAAAAGGATTTTTGTCAGAATGCCATAAATAGTCAGCACAGTATTCTCTAGATCAGGGATGTCAAACTTGCAGCCCACCAGATGTTTGTAAACTACAACACACAGCCTGAGAATGTTGAGAGTTGTAGTTTTTAAAACATCTGGATGGCCGCACAATTGACATCCTGGCTCCAGGTATTAAAAAAATAAACATAAAACTAATAGATTACAGTGCAGAGATAATGAATGTATAACACCACCTAAAGCTTTGCCCACTGAGGGAATGCTGCTGTGTTTATGATACTAAGTAAGAGGTGGTTACTCCTTCAATATTATTTTATTCAGCAGCAAGTGCGGGATTTTCAGGGATTCCTGAAAGGATAATAACGAGAAGCTGGGAGTGCAGCCCCAACATATTAGTTATGCCCCCTTTTAAAAGGCACGTCCATATTTATGTATGTATGTATGCATATGTTTATTTATATAGCGCCACTTGGGGGCGCAACGCTGTACAGTATTAAAATACAATAAAGTCATACAAGGGGAACAAATACATACTGTAGATAGTTCAGTACATAAATATATAACTTATATAAATAGAAGTGCTAGGGCTTTGCCACAAGAGGTAATGAGGTCCCTGCCCCGTAGAGCTTACAGTCTATTTAGGTGGGTAACACACAGATACAATGGAATGGGTATAAGTGCTGGAGTGAGATGTACAGTATGCAGTGCAAATAAAGCAATCAAATACTGTGCTGGTTACCAGATAGGTAGGATGTAAGGATAGATTTAAACCTGCTAACTGAGTTTTTTTGACGTAGAGAGAGGGGAATAGAATTCCAGAGGATGGGAGCTATGAAAGAGAAAGGTTTAAGGCGAGAGTAGGCAGTCTGAGTGGGGGGTCTGTACAGGAGCTGATTCTGCGATGAGCGGAGGGTACAGGCCAGAACATATGGGGAGACTAGAGAGGAAATAAAAGGAGGAGCAGCAGAGCGAAGGGATTTAAATTTTAGGATTTTGTATGTAATGCGCTGTTTAACGGGGAGCCAGGTTGTTGTCCGGTACAGAGGAGATTTGGGATCCAGTTTATTAGAGAGAGAAACAATACTTGTGGCAGAGTTAAGTATAGACTGAAGGGCAGAGAGGTGGAAAGCAGGAGGACCAGAAAACAGTAGGTTGCAATAGTCCAGGCGCAATAGGATGAAAGCATGCATAAGCATAGCGGTGGTCGGGAGAGAAAGGAACCTGCGGATTTTGGCTATATTGCGAAGGAAAAAGCGGCAGGTTTTCGCAACATAGTTAATATGGTTAGAAAAGGAGAGAGAGGAGTCAATAATTACCCCTAGGCAGTGTGCAGATTGGATTGGGGAAATGGGAGAATTATCAACAGAAATCAAGAAAGATGGGACAGGACCAGGTTTAGGTGGAAAAATGATCAGTTTTAGAAAGATTAAAATTGAGGCAGCGCTGAGACATCCAGGAGGAGATGGCAAGGAGGCAGCTGGAGACACGTGATTGGATGTCAGGAGGTAGCGTAGGGGTGGACAAGTAGATTTGTGTATTGTCTGCATATAAATGATATTTGAAGCCAAAAGAGGTAATAACATCTCCCAAGGAAATAGTATAGAGGGAGAACAATAAGGGTCCAAGAACAGACCCCTGCGGGACCCCCACACCAAGAGGAACCAGAGAAGAGGTGATTGCTAGCATAAGATACAGAGTAAGTTCTGTCAGAGAGAGAGGATAGAAACCAAGATGCCACTTCATTTCGAATGCCGAAAGAGTGAAGTATACGCATAAGGAGGGAATGATCGACTGTGTCGAAAGCTGAAGAGAGGTCAAGGAGGATAAGAATAGAAAAGTGACCATTGGCCTTTGCAACCTGCAGATCATTTATAACCTTACACAGAGCCATCTCGGTGGAACGTGCAGGACGGATCCAGATTGCAAAGGATCCAATAGGTTCTGAGCATGAAGGTAGTTAGTGATAGGGGAGAAGACTAATCGTTCTAGCACAGGGGCGGGCAATTCATTTTTCACTGGGGCCACATGATGAACTGGGGCTGTTGTGGAGGGCCGGGCCAAAATTTTGAACTTGATTTTTATTGAATATCAATCTTGCCTTTTTATAAAAAGTGGTAAAAGTTACTGCTTTTTACAATAAAGATATCTATTTAACAATTAACTGATTGTTATTAACTGCACAGAATACTCAGTATTAGTAATAATCAAAATAAAAACATTTTAAGAGTAGGACCACTAGGTGTGAATAGTCAGTAAAAAGGGGAACAGGCTTAGTAACTCATAATCACTGTTTATTCAACATCTACAAAAGGAGACGTTGAACATGGACAATGTTTGCTGTTTTTTTAAGCCTAGAAATAAATAAACTTTTTACAAAAAGTGCCACTGCACATTAAACATACAATGAGAGTAATCCAGTCTGTGAGGTGGATATGCGAAGGACAGCTAACAGGTGATCATCAGTGAAAGAAGATCTGTATCACTGAAAATGTTTGTTCACATATGTAGGTAAATGCGAAGAGAACCAATATTTTCTGTGCATGTCTCCTAATGTGTGAAAGTTCTACTCTCTGAGAGAAGAATAAAAACTCAGAAGTGATTCTGACTTAAAGTGGTCTGCTAGAAGTAAATCAGACTACATTTCATTCAGTTCAAACTGAACATCACTTGGTGCAATATCCACATTGCATGAAAAGGGAGAAGAAACCATATGCATTTCAGACTCAGCTTTTTTAAAGTCTTCAAATCGCCTTGAAAACTCACCATGCAGTTCCCCCTAACAGCGATGAGTACCTGCGAATATTATCACCTGATAGTGTGGTTTCTTTTAGTGTAGGCATGTGGGTGAGAATATTGCTTTTGAAATTTTTTGCCTCCACTCTCAGGTCTCCACTCTCAGGTCCCAAACTCTTTTGAGCACTTTGCCCAGGCTGAGCCATCTGACAGCAGTGTGGTAGCATATGTCCATATGTTCAGTCTCATGTTCCTCCAAAAGTGCAACAAACTGCCTGTGATTCAGTGCTCTTGCCCTGATAAAGTTAACAGTTTTAATAACAACATCAGTAACATGATTAATTTTTAGTACTGACCTACATAGCATTTCCTGGTGTATAATGCAATGAAAAAATATCAACTTCTGTTCTGGGTTAATTCAACTTACATTATCTAGCATCTGCTTCAAAAGTCCAATATATTTCAACGTCATACTTGGACAACCATCTGTGGTAACACCTGCAAGTTTGTCCCATTTCAGTCCCAGGTTTTGTAAGTATGCATGTACTTTTGTAAAGAAATCACTACCTATTGTTTTTCCTTTCATTGGTCGCATAGCTGCCAGTTCCTCTGTAATTGCAAAATCTTTAGTTATCCCGCGTACAAAAATAAGTAACTTGGCTATGTCACGGACATCACAACTCTCATCCAAAGCTAACGAGAAATAGACAAACTTTATTTTGTAGCTGAAGCTCCATGTTTCTTGCAATGTTCTCAATCCTTCCTGTTACAGTTCGCCTTGAAAGGGGCTCATTTTCAAATGCTTGTTTTTTTCTTAGGGCATATTATTGCTGCAGAGTCCACCAGACATTCTTTAATAAAGTCCCATCAGAAAATGGCTTACTGCTTTTTACAATTTTGTGTGATATCACAAAGCTAGTCCTGACTGCACCCTCTCTTGAAGTATGAAGCTTGGCAAAAGTTCCTTGTTGCTTTTGCAGTTTACTAAGTACATCCACAGATATCCGTCCCCGTTCTGCATCAGCCATGTTCTTGAATTGAGTTGCTTGTTTGGTCTCGTAATGGCGACTCAAGTTGCAATCTTTCATCACAGCAATCTGTACTCCACAAACTAAGCACACAGCATTGCCTTTCACTTCAGTAAATAGATATTTTTATGATGCTGGCACATTTGTACTAATCTGTGTTACCTTTCCCTTTTTTAAATTTTGCGATCTACTTTCCCTATTTTGCTGTCCTAGTCTTATTTTCCACTTCCCCACTTTGTTTTCCCTTTTTTTCCATTCTGCTTTGAAGTGTCTCCATTCAGCTGACTACTTAAAAAAGAATGGGGAAAAGAAAAATAACACTAGGACTGCAAAATGGGGAAAGCATCATAAGAAACAAACACAGCGGCTCTTGGACTTGTCTTAGACAAATTTAACTCATCAATTCAAAATAAATTTACCTGCCCATCTTACGATTACCCTATAGATTTCTATAGGAGCGCACCGCGGTGTACCCCCTATAGAAATCTATAGAGTATGTCAGGGCGCTTTTACGTCATCTCATATCAGCCTTCGGTTTTCCCAATACAAAGTCTTCAGTTTCCATGGTGACGTTACCTAAATACCTAAAACTCATCCTACTACCTACTCCATGTTGCCATTTCAATGGCAACGGTACCTACAAGGTCCATAGACTCTGTGGTGGGAAATCAGAAGGCAGATATGAGATGACGTAAAAGTGCACCGACATACCCTATAGATTTCTATAGGGGGTGCAGGTGGACTCCCTATAGAAATCTATAGGGTATGTCAGGACGATTTTACGTCATCTCATATCAGCCTTTGGTTTCCCAACTACCGAGTCTATGGACCCTATAGGTACCGTTGCCATGGAAACAGCACTGCACGGTAGGTGGTGGGATGCATCAGTAAGTGTGTGTACCTGTGATTGCATAGTTTTATTAGTTTTATGGTATTAGTTATGTATTTATGAATGAAAAACTGACATTTTAAGGATTTAGGTATGGTTACCATGGAAACAGAAGTGTGTAATGGGTACAAAGGTGTTTCAGTAGGTGTGTACAGCAGCACTTTGGTTCCAAACTAAGACACACCTTTGCTTGTATTAAAGTGCTGCTGTATAAACGTACTGATATTCCTTTACATTACACACTTCCGTTCCCATGGTAACATTACCTAACTCAGCTAAAAACTCATCATACCACCTACTCCATACTGCCGTTTCCATGGCAACGGTACCTATAGGGTCCATAGACTCTGCGGTGGGAAATCTGAAGGCAGATATGAGATGACATAAAAGTGCCCAGGCATACCCTATGGATTTGTATAGGGGGTGCAGGTGGGCCCCAATAGATTTCAATAGGGGCCCATCTGCACCCTTATAGAAATCTATAGGGTATGTCAGGGTGATTTTGCGCAATCTCATATCAGCCTTCGGTTTCTCCACTACCGAGTCTATGGACCCTATAGGTACTGTTGCCATGGAAACGGCACTGCACGGTAGGTGGTGGGATGCATCGGTAAGTGTGTGTACCTGTGTTTGCAGAGTTTAAAATGGAATTGGTTATGTATTTATGACTGAAAAACTGACATTTTAAAAATTTAGGTATGGTTACCATGGAAACGGAAGTGTGTAATGGGTGCAAAGGTGTATCAGTAGGAGTGTACAGCAGCACTTTGGTTCCAAAGTAAGAAAATGATGATGTCATGATGATGTCATAGTGATATCACAAAAAAATGCGCCTAGAAATATTTAAATACTATTAACAATTGTAGAATAAGAAGTTGCACCAAGTGCAGGGCATATTTGAGTCAAAATACAAATTTATGCAAAATGATGATGTCATAGTGACATTACAAAAAATGCACCCAGAAACATTTAAACACTATTAACATTTGTAGAATAAGAAGTTGCACCAAGTGCAATGCATTTTTGAGTCAAAATACTCATTTATGCAAAATAATGATGTCATGATGATGTCATAGCGACATCACAAAAAATGCACCCAGAAACATGTAAACACTATAAGCAATTGTAGAATAAGAAGTTGCACCAAGTGCAATGCATTTTTTAAAATGTATTTATGACTGAAAAACTGACATTTTAAAGATTTAGGTATGGTTACCATGGAACGGAAGGGTGTAATGGAGCAAAGTGGTATCATTGAGTGTACAGCAGCACTTTGGTTCCAAACTAAGACACATCTTTGCATGTATTAAACTGCTCTGTATACACCTACTGATATTCCTTTACATTACACACTTCCGTTTCCATGGTAACGTTACCTAACTAAGCTAAAAACTCATCCTACCACCTAACCCATGGTGCCGTTTCCAGGCAACGGTACCTATAGGGTCCATAGAGTCGGTGGTGGGAAATCCGAAGGCAGATATGAGATACGTAAAAGCGCCCCGGCATACCCTATAGATTTCTATAGGGGGTGCAGGTGGGTCCCCTATAGAAATCTATAGGGTATGTCGGGGCGCTTTTACGTCATCTCATATCTGCCTTCGATTCCCACCAAGACTCTATGGACCCTATAGGTACCGTTGCCTGGAAACGGCACTGCACATTGGTGTGGATGCATCAGTAAGTGTGTGTGTACCTGTGTTTGCATTTTAAAGGATTGGTTATGTATTTAGGAACGAAACGGACATTTTAAGATTTAGTATGGTTACCATGGAACGGAAGTGTGTTGGGTGCAAAGTGTTTCAGTAGGAGTGTAGCAGCACTTTGGTTCCAAAGTAAGAAATGATGATGTCATGAGATGTCATAGGACATCGCAAAAAAAAAAATACGCCCAGAAAATTTTAAACACACTAAAAATGTGCCCAGAAAATTTTAAACACTATTAACATTTGTAGAATAAGAAGTTGCAGCAAGTGCAATGCTTTTTGAGTCAATACAAATTATGCAAAATGATGATGTCATAGTGTGTCTGTGCATCTGCACCCGTGTACTGTTTTAGTTGTTGGTTGCCCAGTGTTGCATTTTTTTGGTTTTATGTGAGACTGTTTAAGATTTAGGTATGGTTACCATGGAAACGAAGTGTGTAGTGGGTGCAAAGGTGTATCGGTAGGAGTGTACACAGCACTTTGGTTCCAAACTGACACATCTTTGCATGTATTAAACTGCTGCTGTAACACCTACTGATATTCCTTTACATTACACACTTCCGTTTCCATGGTAACGTTACCTAACTCAGCTAAAACTCAACCATCCTACCACCTACCCCATGGTGCCGTTTCCATGGCAACGGTCCCTATAGGGTCCATAGAGTGGTGGGGAAATCCGAAGCATATGAGATAACGTAAAAGCGCCCGGCATACCCTATAGATTTCTATAGGGGGTGCAGGTGGGTCCCCTATAGAAATCTATAGGGTATGTCGGGGCCTTTACGTCATCTCATATCTGCCTCAGATTTCCCACCATAACTCTATGGACCCTATAGGTACCGTTGCCATGGAAACGGCACTGCACAGATTGGTGTGGGATGCATCAGTAAGTGTGTGTGTACCTGTGTTTGCATAGTTTAAAAGGAATTGGTTATGTATTTATGACAAAACTGACATTTTAAAGATTTAGGTATGGTTACCATGGAAAGGAAGTGTGTGGTGGGTGCAAAGGTGTATCGGTGGAGTGTACAGCAGACTTTGGTTCAAACTAACACATCTTTGCATGTATTAAACTGCTGCTGTATACACCACTGATATTCCTTATCATTACCCACTTCCGTTTCTGGTACGTTACCTAACTCAGCTAAAAACTCATCCTACCACCAAACCCATGTGCCGTTTCCATGGCAACGGTACCTATAGGGTCCATAGAGTCGGTGGTGGGAAATCCAAGGCAATATGAGATAACGTAAAAGTGCCCGCATACCCTATAGATTTCTATAGGGGTGCAGGTGGGTCCCCTATAGAAATCTATGGGTATGTCGGGGCGTTTTACGTCATCTCATATCTGCCTTCGGATTTCCCACCACAACTGTATGACCCTATAGGTACCGTTGCCATGGAAACGGCACTGCACGGTAGGTGGTGGGATGCATCAGTAAGTGTGTGTGTACCTGTGTTTGCATTTTTAAAGGGTATTGGCTGTGCATTTATGACTAAAAAACTGACATTTTAAGATTTAGGTATGGTTACCATGGAAACGGAAGTGTGTAGTGGGTGCAAAGGTGTTTCAGTGGGGAGTGTAAAGCAGCACTTTGGTTCCAAAGTAGAAAATGATGATGTCATGATGATGTCATAGTGACCGCAAAAAAAAAAAATACGCCCAAAAATTTTAAACACTAAAAATGCGCCCAGAAATTTTTAAACACTATAACAGTTGTAGATAAGAAGTTGCAGCAAGTGCAATGCTTTTTGAGTCAAAATACAAATTTATGCAAAATGATGATGTCATGATGATGTCATAGTGACATCCAAAAAAATGCACCCAAAACATGTAAACACTATTAACAGTTGTAGAATAAGAAGTTGCACCAAGTGAATGCATTTTTTTTAAAAAAGGATTTTATGACTGAAAACTGTCATTTTAAAGATTTAGGTATGGTTACCATGAACGGAAGTGTGTAGTGGGTGAAAGGTTATGGTAGGTGTGTACAGCAGCACTTTGGTTCCAAACTAAGACATCTTTGCATGTATTAACTGCTGCTGTATACACCTACTGATTTCCTTTAACTTCACACTTCTTTCATGGTACGTTACCTAACTCAGCTAAAACTCATCCTACCACCTAACCCATGGTGCCGTTCCATGGCAACGGTCCTATAGGGTCCATAGAGTCGGTGGTGGGAAATCCGAAGGCAGATTGAGATAACGTAAAGCGCCCCGGCATACCCTATAGATTTCTATAGGGGGTGCGGTGGGTCCCCTATAGAAATCTATAGGTATGTCGGGCGCTTTTACGTCATCTCATATCTGCCTTCAGATTTCCCACCATAGACTCTATGGACCTATGGTACCGTTGCATGGAACGGCACTAACATTGGTGGTGGGATGCATCAGTAAGTGTGGTGTACCTGTGTTTGCATAGTTTAAAAAGGAATTGTTATGTTTTATGAACGAAAAACTGACATTTTAAAGATTTAGGTATGGTTACCATGGAAACGGAAGTGTGTGGTGGGTGCAAAGGTGATCGGTAGGAGTGTACAGCAGCACTTTGGTTCAAACTAAGACACATCTTTCATGTATTAAACTGCTGCTGTATACACCTACTGATATTCCTTTACATTACACACTTCCTTTTCATGGTAACGTTACTAACTCAGCTAAAAACTCATCCTACCACCTAACCCATGGTGCCGTTTCCATGCAACTTACCTATAGGGTCCAAGAGTGGTGGTGGGAAATCCGAAGGCAGTATGAGATAACGTAAAAGGCCCCGGCATACCCTATAATTTCTATAGGGGGTGCAGTGGGTCCCCTTAGAAATCTATAGGGTATGTCGGGCGCTTTTACGTCATCTCATATCTGCCTTCAGATTTCCCACCATAGACTCTATGGACCCTATAGTACCGTTGCCATGGAAACGGCACTGCACTATGGTGGTGGATGCATCAGTAAGTGTGTGTGTACCTGTGTTTGCATAGTTTAAAAGGAATTGGTTATGTATTTATAAAACGAAACTGACATTTTAAAGATTTAGGTATGGTTACCATGGAAACGGAAGTGTGTGGTGGGTGCAAAGGTGATCGGTAGGAGTGTCCAGCAGCACTTTGGTTCAAACTAAGACACTCTTTCATGTATTAAACTGCTGCTGTATACACCTACTGATATTCCTTTACATTACACACTTCCTTTTCCATGGTAACGTTACCTAACTCAGCTAAAAACTCATCCTACCACCTAACCCATGGTGCCGTTTCCATGGCAACTTACCTATAGGGTCCAAGAGTCGGTGGTGGGAAATCCGAAGGCAGATATGAGATAACGTAAAAGGCCCCGGCATACCCTATAGATTTCTATAGGGGGTGCAGGTGGGTCCCCTATAGAAATCTATAGGGTATGTCGGGGCCTTTTACGTCATCTCTATATGCCTCAGATTTCCCACCATAGACTCTATGGACCCTATAGGTACCGTTGCCATGGAAACGGCACTGCCCGATTGGTGGTGGGATGCATCAGTAAGTGTGTGTGTACCTGTGTTTGCATAGTTTAAAAGGAATTGGTTATGTATTTATGAACGAAAAACTGACATTTTAAGATTTAGTTATGGTTACCATGAAAGGAAGTGTGTTGGGTGCAAAGGTGATCGTAGGAGTGTACAGCAGACTTTGGTTCAAACTAGACTTTTGCTGTAATGTATAAACTGCTGCTTATACACCTACTGATATTCCTTACATTACAACTTCCTTTCATGGTAAGTTACCTACATCAGCTAAAAACTCATCCTACCACCAACCCATGCGTTTCCATGCAACGGTACCTATAGGGTCCATAGAGTCGGTGTGGGAATCAAAGCAGATTGAATAACGTAAAAGTGCCCAGCATACCATGTCTTCTGCGCTATTCTTGGTTCTTCATCAAGGTTCATGGGTGCAGGTGGGTCCCCTATAGAATCTTAGGGTATGCCGGGCGCTTTACGTCATCTCATATCTGCCTTCGGATTTCCACAACAGACTGTATGGACTATAGTACCGTTGCATGGAAACGGCACTGCACGGTAGGTGGTGGGATGCATCATTAAGGTGTGTGTTACCTGTGTTTGCAGTTTTAAAGGTATTGGCTGTGCATTTATGACTGAAAAACTGACATTTAAAGTTTTAGGTATGGTTACCATAAAACGGAAGTGTGTAGTGGGTGCAAAGGTGTTTCAGTGGAGTGTAAAGCAGCACTTTGGTTCCAAAGTAGGAAAATGATGATGTCATGATGTATAGTGACATCGCAAAAAAAAAAATACCCCAGAAAATTTAAACACTAAAAATGCGCCCAGAAAATTTAAACACTATTAACAGTTGTAATAGAATTGCAGCAAGTGCAATGCATTTTTGAGTCAAAATACAAATTTATGCAAATGAGATGTCATGATGATGTCATAGTGACATCACAAAAAATGCACCCAGAAATAACACTATTAACAGTTGTAAATAAGAAGTTGCACCAAGTGCAATGCATTTTTTTAAAAAAGGATTTAGACTGAAAAACTGCATTTTAAGATTTAGGTATGTTCCATGGAAACGGAAGTGTGTAGTGGGTGAAAGTGTATGGTAGTGTGTACAGCAGCACTTTGGTTCCAAACTAAGACACATCTTTGCATGTATTAAACTGCTGCTGTATCACCCTACTGATATTCCTTTACATTACACACTTCCGTTTCCATGGTAACGTTACCTAACTCAGCTAAAAACTCATCCAACACCTAACCCATGGTGCCGTTTCCATGGCAACGGTACCTATAGGTCCATAAGTGGTGGTGGGAATCCGAAGCAGATATGAGATAACGTAAAAGCGCCCCGGCATACCCTATAGATTTCTATAGGGGTGCAGGTGGGTCCCCTATAGAAATCTATAGGGTATGTCGGGGCGCTTTTACGTCATCTCATATCTGCCTTCAGATTTCCCACCATAGACTCTATGGACACTATAGGTACCGTTGCCATGGAAACGGCACTGCACGATTGGTGGTGGGATGCATCAGTAAGTGTGTGTGTACCTGTGTTTGCATAGTTTAAAAGAATTGGTTATGTATTTATGACGAAAAACTGACATTTTAAAGATTTAGGTATGGTTACCATGGAAACGGAAGTGTGTGGTGGGTGCAAAGGTGATCGGTAGAGTGTACAGCAGCACTTTGGTTTCAAACTAAGACACATCTTTGCATGTATTAAACTGCTGCTGTATACACCTACTGATATTCCTTTACATTACACACCTTCCGTTTCCATGGTAACGTTACCTAACTCAGCTAAAAACTCATCCTACCACCTAACCCATGGTGCCGTTTCCATGGCAACGGTACCTATAGGGTCCATAAGTCGGTGGTGGGAAATCCAAGGCAGATATGAGATAACGTAAAAGCGCCCGGCATACCCTATAGATTCTATAGGGGGTGCAGGTGGGTCCCCATAGAAATCTATAGGGTATGTCGGGCGCTTTTACGTCATCTCAATCTGCCTTCAGATTTCCCACCATAGACTCTATGGACCCTATGGTACCGTGCCATGGAAACGGCACTGCACGATGGTGGTGGGATGCATCAGTAAGTGTGTGTGTACCTGTGTTTGCATAGTTTAAAAGGATTGGTTATGTATTTATGAACGAAAAACTGACATTTTAAAGATTTAGTTATGGTTACCATGGAACGAAGTGTGTGGTGGGTGCAAAGGTGATCGGTAGGAGTGTACAGCAGCACTTTGGTTTCCAAATAAGACACATCTTTTCATGTATTAACTGCTGCTGTATACACCTACTGATATCCTTATCATTACACACATTCCTTTCCATGGTAACTTACCTAACTCAGCTAAAAACTCATCCTACCACCTAACCCATGGTGCCGTTTCCATGGCAACGGTACCTATAGGGTCCAGAGTCGGTGGTGGGAAACCGAAGGCAGATATGAGATAACGTAAAAGGCCCCGGCATACCCTATAATTTCTATAGGGGGTGCAGGTGGTCCCCTATAGAATATAGGGTATGTCGGGGCGCTTTTACGTCATCTCATATCTGCCTCAGATTTCCCACCATAACTCTATGGACCCATAGGTACCGTTGCCATGGAAACGGCACTGCACGATTGGTGGTGGGATGCATCAGTAAGTGTGTGTGTACCTGTGTTTGCATAGTTTAAAAGGAATGGTTATGTATTATAAACGAAAAACTGACATTTTAATTTAGGTATGGTTACCATGGAAGGAAGTTGTGGTGGGTGCAAAGGTGATCGGTAGGAGTGTACAGCAGACTTTGGTTCAAACTAAGACACATCTTTGCATGTATTAAACGCTGCTGTTACCCTACTGATATTCCTTTACATACACACTTCCTTTCCATGGTAACGTTCCAACTCCTAAAAACTCATCCTACCACCAACCCGTGCGTTTCCATGGCAACGGTACCTATGGGTCCATAGAGTCGGTGGTGGGAAATCCAAAGGCAGATATGAGATAACGTAAAAGTGCCCGCATACCCTATAGATTTCTATAGGGGGTGCAGGTGGGTCCCCTATAGAAATCTATAGGGTATGCCGGGGCGCTTTTACGTCATCTCATATCTGCCTTCGGATTTCCCACCACAGACTGTATGGGACCCTATAGGTACCGTTGCCATGGAAACGGCACTGCACGGTAGGTGGTGGGATGCATCAGTAAGTGTGTGTGTACCTGTGTTTGCAGTTTTAAAGGGTATTGGCTGTGCATTTATGACTGAAAAACTGCATTTTAAGGATTTAGGTATGGTTACCATGGAAACGGAAGTGTGTAGTGGGTGCAAAGGTGTTTCAGTAGGAGTGTAAATCAGCACTTTGGTTCCAAAGTAAGAAAATGATGATGTCATGATGATGCATAGTGACATCGCAAAAAAAAAAAATACGCCCAGAAAATTTTAAACACTAAATGCGCCCAGAAAATTTTAAACACTATTAACAGTTGTAGAATAAGAAGTTTGCAAGCAGTGCATGCATTGCATTTTTGAGTCAAAATACAAATTTATGCAAAATGATGATGTCATGATGATGTCATAGTGACATCACAAAAAAATGCACCCAGAAAAAAATGCACCCAGAAACATGTAAACACTATTAACAGTTGTAAAATAAGAAGTTGCACCAAGTGCAATGCATTTTTTTAAAAAAGGATTTATGACTGAAAAACTGACATTATAAAGATTTAGGTATGGTTACCATGGAAACGGAAGTGTGTAGTGGGTGCAAAGGTGTATCGGTAGGAGTGTACAGCAGCACTTTGGTTCCAAACTTAGACACATCTTTGCATGTATTAAACTGCTGCTGTATACACCTACTGATACAGCAGCACTTTGGTTCCAAACTAAGACACATCTTTGCATGTATAAAACTGCTGCTGTATACACCTACTGATATTCCTTTACATTACACACTTCCGTTTCCATGGTAACCATACCTAATATCTAAAAACTCATCCTACCACCTACCCCATGTGCCGTTTCCATGGCAACGGTACCTATAGGGTCCATAGAGTGGTGGTGGAAATCCGAAGGAGATATGAGATAACGTAAAGGCCCCGGCATACCCTTAGATTTCTATAGGGGTGCAGGTGGGTCCCCTATAGAAATCTAAGGGTATGTCGGGGCGCTTTACGTCATCTCATATCTGCCTTCAGATTTCCACCATAGACTCTATGGACCCTATAGGTACCGTTGCCATGGAAACGGCACTGCACGTTGTGGTGGGATGCATCAGTAAGTGTGGTGTACCTGTGTTTGCATAGTTTAAGGAATTGGTTATGTATTTATAACGAAAAACTGACTTTTAAAGATTTAGGTATGGTTACATGGAAACAGAAGTGTTGTGGGGTGCAAAGGTGATCGTAGGAGTGTACAGCGCACTTTGGTTCAAACTAAGACCATCTTTGCATGTTTAAACTGCTGCTGTATACACCTACTGATATTCCTTTACATTACACACTTCCGTTTCCATGGTAACGTTACCTAACTCAGCTAAAAACTCATCCTACCACCTAACCCATGGTGCCGTTTCCATGGCAAGGTACCTATAGGGTCCATAGAGTCGGTGGTGGGAAATCCAAAGGCAGATATGAGATAACGTAAAAGTGCCTCGCATACCCTATAGATTTCTATAGGGGGTGCAGGTGGGTCCCCTATAGAAATCTATAGGGTATGCCGGGGCGCTTTTACGTCATCTCATATCTTGCCTTCGGATTTCCCACCACAGACTGTATGGACCCTATAGGTACCGTAGCCATGGAAACGGCACTGCACGGTAGGTGGTGGGATGCATCAGTAAGTGTGTGTGTACCTGTGTTTGCAGTTTTAAAGGGTATTGGCTGTGTATTTATGACTGAAAAACTGACATTTTAAGGATTTAGGTATGGTTACCATGGAAACGGAAGTGTGTAGTGGGTGCAAAGGTGTTTCAGTAGGAGTGTACAGTAGCCCTTTGGTTCCAAAGTAAGAAAATGATGATGTCATGATGATGTCATAGTGACATCGCAATAAAATGCGCTCAGAAAATTTTAAACACTAAAAATGCGCCCAGAAAATTTTAAACACTATTAACAGTTGTAGAATAAGAAGTTGCAGCAAGTGCAATGCATTTTTGAGTCAAATTACAAATTTAAGCAAAATGATGATGTCATGATGATGTCATAGTGACATCACGAAAAATGCACCCAGAAACATGTAAACACTATTATCAGTTGTAGAATAAGAAGTTGCACCAAGTGCAATGCATTTTTTTTTAAAAATGTATTTATGACTGAAAAACTGACATTTTAAAGATTTAGGTATGGTTACCATGGAAACGGAAGAGTGTAATGGGAGCAAAGGTGTATCAGTAGGAATGTACAGCAGCACTTTGGTTCCAAACTAAGACACATCTTTGCATGTATTAAAACTGCTGCTGTATACACCTACTGATATTCCTTTACATTACACACTTCCGTTCCCATGGTAACGTTACCTAACTCAGCTAAAAACTCATCCTACCACCCAACCCATGGTGCCGTTTCCATGGCAACGGTACCTATAGGGTTCATAGAGTCTATGGTGGGAAATCTGAAGGCAGATATGAGATGACCTAAAAGCGCCCCGGCATACCCTATAGATTTCTATAGGGGGTGCAGGTGGGTCCACTATAGAAATCTATAGGGTATGCCGGGGCACTCTTACGTCATCTCATATCTGCCTTCGGATTTCCCACCACAGACTGTATGGACCCTATAGGTGCCGTTGCCATGGAAACGGCACTGCACGAGTAGGGGTGGGATGCATCAGTAAGTGTGTGTGTGTACCTGTGTTTGCATAGTTTAAAAGGTATTGGTTATGTATTTATGAATGAAAAACTGACATTTTAAAGATTTAGGTATAGTTACCATGGAAACAGAAGTGTGTAGTGGGTGCAAAGGTGTATCGGTAGGAGTGTACAGCAGCACTTTGGTTCCAAACTAAGACACATCTTTGCATGTATTAAAACTGCTGCTGTATACACCTACTGATATTCCTTTACATTACACACTTCCGTTCCCATGGTAACGTTACCTAACTCAGCTAAAAACTCATCCTACCACCTAACCCATGGTGCCGTTTCCATGGCAACGGTACGTATAGGGACCATAGAGTCTATGGTGGGAAATCTGAAGGCAGATATAAGATAATGTAAAAGCGCCCCGGCATACCCTATAGATTTCTATAGGGGGTGCAGGTGGACCCCCTATAGAAATCTAAAAGGTATGTCGGGGCGCTTTTACGTGGGATGCATCAGTAAGTGTGTGTGTACCTGTGTTTGCATAGTTTAAAAGGTATTGGTTATGTATTTATGAACGAAAAACTGACATTTTAAAGATTTAGGTATGGTTACCATGGAAACGGAAGTGTGTAGTGGGTGCAAAGGTGCTTCAGTAGGAGTGTACAGCAGCACTTTGGTTCCAAAGTAAGAAAATGATGATGTCATGATGATGTCATAGTGACATCGCAAAAAAAAATGCACTCAGAAAATTTTAAACACTAAAAATGCGCCCAGAAAATTTTAAAAACTATTAACAGTTGTAGAATAAGAAGTTGCAGCAAGTGCAATGCATTTTTGAGTCAAAATACAAATTTATGCAAAATAAAGATGTCATGATGAGGTCATAGTGACATCGCAAAAAATGCGCTCAGAAAATTTTAAACACTAAAAATGCGCTCAGAAAATTTTAAACACTATTAACAGTTGTAGAATAAGAAGTTGCAGCAAGTGCAATGCATTTTTGAGTCAAAATACAAATTTATGCAAAATGATGATGTCATGATGATGTCATAGTGACATCACAAAAAATGCACCCAGAAACATGTAAACACTATTATCAGTTGTAGAATAAAAAGTTGCACCAAGTGCAATGCATTTTTAAAAAAAATGTATTTATGACTGAAAAACTGACATTTTAAAGATTTAGGTATGGTTACCATGGAAACGGAAGTGAGTAATGGGAGCAAAGGTGTATCAGTAGGAGTGTACAGCAGCACTTTGGTTCCAAACTAAGACACATCTTTGCATGTATTAAAACTGCTGCTGTATACACCTACTGATATTCCTTCACATTACACACTTCCGTTCCCATGGTAACGTTACCTAACTCAGCTAAAAACTCATCCTACCACCTAACCCATGGTGCCGTTTCCATGGCAACGGTACCTATAGGGTCCATAGAGTCGGTGGTGGGAAATCCGAAGGCAGATATGAGATGACGTAAAAGTCGCCCGCATACCTATAGATTTCTATAGGGGTGTCAGGTGGTCCCTATAGAAAATCTATAGGGTATGTCGGGGCGCTTTTACGTCATCTCATATCGCCTTCAGATTTCCCACCATAGACTCTATGGACCCTATAGGTACCGTTGCCATGGAAACGGCACTGCACGATTGATGGTGGGATGCATCAGTAGTGTTGGTGTACCTGTGTTTGCATAGTTTAAAAGGAATTGGTTATGTATTTATGAACGAAAAACTGACATTTTAAAGATTTGGTATGGTACCATGGAAACGGAAGTGTGTGGTGGTGTCAAAGGTGTATCGGTAGAGTGTACAGCAGCACTTTGGTTCCAAACTAAGACACATCTTTGCATGTATTAACTGCTGCTGTATACACCTACTGATATTCCTTACATTACACACTTCCGTTTCATGGTACGTTACCTACTCAGCTAAAAACTCATCCTACCCACCTAACCTGGTGCCTTTTCCATGGCAAGGTACCTATAGGGTCCATAGAGTCGGTGGTGGGAAACTCGAAGCCAGATATGAGATAACGTAAAAGTGCCCCATACCCTATGATTTCTATAGGGGGTGCAGGTGGGTCCCCTATAAAATCTATAGGTATGCCGGGCGCTTTTACGTCATCTCATATCTGCCTTCGGATTTCCCACCACAGACTGTATGGACCCTAAAGGTACCGTTGCCATGGAAACGGCACTGCACTAGGTGGTGGGATGCTCAGTAAGTGTGTGTGTACCTGTGTTTGCAGTTTTAAAGGTATTGGCTGTGCATTTATGACTGAAAAACTGACATTTAAGATTTAGGTATGGTTACCATGGAAACGGAAGTGTTTAGTGGGTGCAAAGTGTTTCAGGTGAGTGTAAAGCAGCACTTTGGTTCCAAAGTAAGAAAATGATGATTCATGATGGTCATAGTGACATCGCAAAAAAAAAAAAATACGCCCAGAAATTTTAACACTAAAAAATGCGCCCAGAAAATTTTAAACACTATTAACAGTTGTAAATAAGAAGTTGCAGCAAGTGCAATGCATTTTTTGAGTCAAAATACAAATTTAGGCAAAATGATGATGTCATGATGATGTCATAGTGACATCACAAAAAAATGCACCCAGAAACATGTAAACACTATTAACAGTTGTAGAATAAGAAGTTGCACCAAGTGGTGCAATGCATTTTTTTAAAAAGTATTATGACTGAAAAACTGTCATTTAATTTAAGATTTAGGTATGGTTACCATGGAAACGGAAGGTGTGTAGTGGGTGCAAAGTGGTATTGGAGTGTACAGCAGCACTTTGGTTCCAAACTAAGACACATCTTGCATGTATTGAACTGCTGCTGTATACACCTACTGATATCCTTTACATTACACACTTCCGTTTCCATGGTAACGTTACCTAACTCAGCTAAAAACTCATCCTACCACCTAACCCATGGTGCCGTTTCCATGGCAACGGTACCTATAGGGTCCATAGAGTCGGTGGTGGAAATCCGAAGGCAGATATGAGATAACGTAAAAGCGCCCCGGCATACCCTATAGATTTCTATAGGGGTGCAGGTGGGTCCCCTATAGAAATCTATAGGGTATGTCGGGGCCTTTACGTCATCTCATACTGCCTTCAGATTTCCCACCATAGACTCTATGGACCCTATAGGTACCGTTGCCATGGAACGGCACTGCACGATTGGGTGTGGGATGCATCAGTAAGTGTGTGTGTACCTGTGTTTGCATATTTAAAAGAATTGGTTATGTATTTATGAACGAAAAACTGACATTTTAAAGATTTGGTATGGTTACCATGGAAACGAAGTGTGTGGTGGGTGCAAAGGTGATCGGTAGGAGTGTACAGCACACTTTGGTTGCAAACTAAGACACATCTTTGCATGTATTAAACTGCTGCTGTATACACCTACTGATATTCCTTTACATTACACACTTCCGTTTCCATGGTAACGTTACCTAACTCAGCTAAAAACTCATCCTACCACCTAACCCATGGTGCCGTTTCCATGGCAACGGTACCTATAGGGTCCATAGAGTCGGTGGTGGGAAATCCAAAGCAGATTGAGATCGTAAAAGTGCCCGCATACCCTATAGATTTCTATAGGGGTGCAGGTGGGTCCCCTATAGAAATCTATAGGGTGCGGGGCGCTTTACGTCATCTCATATCTGCCTTCGGATTTCCCACCACAGACTGTATGGACCCTATAGGTACCGTTGCCATGGAAACGGCACTGCACGGTAGGTGGTGGGATGCATCAGTAAGTGTGTGTGTACCGTTGTTTGCAGTTTTAAAGGGTATTGGCTGTGCATTTATGACTGAAAAACTGACATTTTAAGGATTTAGGTATGGTACCATGGAAACGGAAGTGTGTAGTGGGTGCAAAGGTGTTTCAGTGGGAGTGTAAGCAGCACTTTGGTTCCAAAGTAAGAAAATGATGATGTCATGATGATGTCATAGTGACATCGCAAAAAAAAAAATACGCCCAGAAAATTTTAAACACTAAAATGCGCCCAGAAAATTTTAAACACTATAACAGTTGTAGAAATAAGAGTTGCAGCAAGTGCAATGCATTTTTGAGTCAAAATACAAATTTATGCAAAATGATGATGTCATGATGATGTCATAGTGACATCACAAAAAATGCACCCAGAAACATGTAAACACTATTACAGTTGTAAGATAAGAAGTTGCACCAAGTGCAATGCATTTTTTTAAAAGATTTTATGACTGAAAAACTGCATTTTAAAGATTTAGGTATGGTTACCATGGAAACGGAAGTGTTAGTGGGTGCAAAGGTGTATGTAGGGTGTACAGCAGCACTTGGTTCCAAACTAAGACACATCTTTGCATGTATTAAACTGCTGCTGTATACACCTACTGATATTCCTTTACATTCACACTTCCGTTTCCATGGTAACGTTACCTAACTCAGCTAAAAACTCATCCTACCACCTAACCCATGGTGCCGTTTCCATGGCAACGGTACCTATAGGGTCCATAGAGTGTGGTGGGAAATCCGAAGGCAGATATGAGATAACGTAAAAGCGCCCCGGCATACCCTATAGATTTCTATAGGGGGTGCATAGAAATCTATAGGGTATGTCGGGGCGCTTTTACGTCATCTCATATCTGCCTTCAGATTTCCCACCATAGACTCTATGGACCCTATAGGTACCGTTGCCATGGAAACGGCACTGCACGATTGGGTGGTGGGATGCATCAGTAAGTGTGTGTGTACCTGTGTTTGCATAGTTTAAAAGGAATTGGTTTAGTATTTATGAACGAAAAACTGACATTTTAAAGATTTAGGTATGGTTACCATGGAAACGAAGTGTGTGGTGGGTGCAAAGGTGGATCGGTAGGAGTGTACAGCAGCACTTTGGTTCAAACTAAGACACATCTTTTCATGTATTAACTGCTGCGTATACACCTACTGATATTCCTTTACATTACACACTTCCTTTTCATGGTAACGTTACCTACTCAGCTAAAAACTCATCCTACCACCTAACCCATGGTGCCGTTTCCATGGCACGGTACCTATAGGGTCCATAGAGTCGGTGGGTGGGATGTGGCGCTTTTCGTATCTATATTGCCTTCGGATTTCCCACCACCGACTCTATGGACCCTATAGGTACCGTTGCCATGGAAACGGCACCATGGGTTAGGTGGTAGGATGAGTTTTTAGCTGAGTTAGGTAACGTTACCATGGAAACGGAAGTGTGTAATGTAAAGGAATATCAGTAGGTGTATACAGCAGAGTTTAATACATGAAAAGATGTGTCTTAGTTTGAAACCAAAGTGCTGCTGTACACTCCTACCGATCCACCTTTGCACCCACCACACACTTCCGTTTCCATGGTAACCATAACCTAAATCTTAAAATGTCAGTTTTTCGTTCAAAATACATAACCAATTCCTTTTAAACTATGCAAACACAGGTACACACACTTACTGATGCATCCCACCACCAATCGTGCAGTGCCGTTTCCATGGCAACGGTACCTATAGGTCCATAGAGTCTATGGGGGGAAATCTGAAGGCAGATATGAGATGACGTAAAAGCGCCCCGACATACCCTATAGATTTCTATAGGGACCACCTGCACCCCCTATAGAAATCTATAGGGTAGCCGGGGCGCTTTTACGTTATCTCATATCTGCCTTCGGATTTCCCACCACCGACTCTATGGACCCTATAGGTACCGTTGCCATGGAAACGGCACCATGGGTTTGGTGGTAGGATGAGTTTTTAGCTGAGTTAGGTAACGTTACCATGGAAACGGAAGTGTGTAATGTAAAGGAATATCAGTAGGTGTATACAGCAGCAGTTTAATACATGCAAAGATGTGTCTTAGTTTGGAACCAAAGTGTGCTGTACACACCTACCATACACCTTTTCACCCACTACACACTTCCGTTTCCATGGTAACCATACCTACTAAATCTTTAAAATGACAGTTTTTCAGTCATAAATCCTTTTTTAAAAAAATGCATTGCACTTGGTGCAACTTCTTATTCTACAACTGTTATAGTGTTTACATGTTTCTGGGTGCATTTTTTGTGATGTCACTATGACATCATCATGACATCATCATGCTTTTGCATAAATTTGTATTTTGACTCAAAAATGCATTGCACTTGCTGCAACTTCTTATTCTACAACTGTTAATAGTGTTAAAATTTTCTGGGCGCATTTTTAGTGTTTAAAATTTTCTGGCGTATTTTTTTCTTTTTTTGCGATGTCACTATGACATCATCATGACATCATCATTTTCCTACTTTGGAACCAAAGTGTCTGCTTTACACTCCCACTGAAACACCTTTGCACCCACTACACACTTCCGTTTCCATGGTAACCATACCTAAATCCTTAAATGTCAGTTTTCAGTCAAAATGCACAGCCAATACCCTTAAAACTGCAAACACAGGTACACACACACTTACTGATGCATCCCACCACCTACCGTGCAGTGCCGTTTCCATGGCAACGGTACCTATAGGGTCCATACAGTCTGTGGTGGAAATCCGAAGGCAGATATGAGATGACGAAAAGCGCCCGGCATACCCTATAGATTTCTATAGGGGACCCACCTGCACCCCCTATAGAAATCTATAGGGTATGCTGAGGCACTTTTACGTTATCTCATATCTGCCTTTGGATTTCCCACCACCGACTCTATGGACCCTATAGGTACCATTGCCATGGAAACGGCACCATGGGTTAGGTGGTAGGATGAGTTTTTAGCTGAGTTAGGTAACGTTACCATGGAAACGGAAGTGTGTAATGTAAAGGAATATCAGTAGGTGTATACAGCAGCAGTTTAATACATGCAAAGATGTGTCTTAGTTTGAACCAAAGTGCTGCTGTACACTCCTACCGATACACCTTTGCACCCACCACACACTTTGTTTCCATGGTAACCATACCTAATCTTTAAAATGTCAGTTTTTCGTTCAAATACATAACCAATTCCTTTTAAACTATGCAAACACAGGTACACATACACTTACTGATGCATCCCACCACATCGTGCAGTGCCGTTTCCATGGCAACGGTACCTATAGGGTCCATAGAGTCTATGGTGGGAAATCTGAAGGCAGATATGAGATGAGTAAAAGCGCCCCGACATACCCTATAGATTTCTATAGGGGACCCACCTGCACCCCCTATAGAAATCTATAGGGTATGCCGGGGCTTTTACGTTATCTCATATCTGCCTTCGGATTTCCCACCACCTACTCTATGGACCCTATAGGTACCGTTGCCATGGAAACGGCACCATGGGTTAGGTGGTAGGATGAGTTTTTAGCTGAGTTAGGTAACGTTACCATGGAAACGGAAGTGTGTAATGTAAAGGAATATCAGTAGGTGTATACAGCAGCAGTAATACATGCAAAGATGTGTCTTAGTTTGGAAACCAAAGTGCTGCTGTACACTCCTACCGATACACCTTTGCACCCACTACACACTTCCGTTTCCATGGTAACCATACCTAAATCTTTAAAATGTCAGTTTTTCGTCATAAAATACATTTTTTAAAATGCATTACTTGGGCAAACTTTATTCTACAACTGTAATAGTGTTTACATGTTTCTGGGTGCATTTTTTGTGATGTCACCATGACTCACATGACTCATCATTTTGCCTAAATTTATTTTGACTCAAAAAATGCATTGCACTTGCTGCGACTTCTATCTACAGCTGTTAATAGCGTTTTAAATGTTTTGGGTGCTCATTTTTTTGATGTCACTATGACATCATCATGACATCATCATTTTGCCTAAATTTGTATTTTGACTCAAAAAATGAGCATTGCACTTGCTGCAATTCTTATCTACAACTGGTAATAGTGGTTAAAATTTTCTGAGCGCATTTTTAGTGTTTAAATTTTTGGGCGTATTTTTTTTTTGCGATGTCAATATGACATCATCATGACATCATCATTTTCTTACTTTGGAACCAAAGTGCTGATTTACACTCCTACTGAACACCTTTGCACCCACACACTTCCGTTTCATGGTAACCATACCTAAATGCTTAAATGTCAGTTTTTCAGTCATAAATGCACAGCCAATACCCTTTAAAACTGCAAACACAGGTACACACACACTTACTGATGCATCCCACCACCTACCGTGCAGTGCCGTTTCCATGGCAACGGTACCTATAGGTCCATACAGTCTGTGGTGGGAAATCCGAAGGCAGATATGAGATGACGTAAAAGCGCCCCGACATACCCTATAGATTTCTATAGGGGACCACCTGCACCCCCTATAGAAATCTATAGGGTATACGGGGCGCTTTTACGTTATCTCATATCTGCCTTCGGATTTCCCACCACCGACTCTATGGACCCTATAGGTACCGTTGCCATGGAAACGGCACCATGGGTTGGGTGGTAGGATGAGTTTTTAGCTGAGTTAGGTAACCCTACCAGAAAGGAAGTGTGTAATGTAAAGAGAATATCAGTAGGTGTATACAGCAGCAGTTTAATACATGAAAAGATGTGTCTTAGTTTGAAACCAAGTGCTGCTGTACACTCCTACCGATCCACCTTTGCACCCACCACACACTTCCGTTTCCATGGAACCATACCTAAATCTTTAAAATGTCAGTTTTTCGTTCATAAATACATAACCATTCCTTTTAAAATAGCAAACACAGGTACACACACACTTACTGATGCATCCACCACCAATCGTGCAGTGCCGTTTCATGGCAACGGTACCTATAGGGTCCCATAGAGTCTATGGTGGGAAATCTGAAGGCAGATATAGAGAGACGTAAAAGCGCCCGACATACCCTATAGATTTTCTATAGGGGACCCACCTGCACCCCCTATAGAAATCTATAGGGTATGCCGGGCGCTTTTACGTTATCTCATATCTGCCTTCGGATTTCCCACCACCGACTCTATGGACCCTATAGGTACCGTTGCCATGGAAACGGCACCATGGGTTGGTGGTAGGATGAGGTTTTAGCTGAGTTAGGTAACCCTACCAGAAACGGAAGTGTGTAATGTAAAGGAATATCAGTAGGTGTATACAGCCAGCAGTTTAATAAATGAAAAGATGTGTCTTAGTTTATAAACAAAGTGCTGCTGTACACTCCTACCGATCCACCTTTGCACACACCACCACACTTCCGTTTCCATGGTAACCATACCTAAATCTTTAAAATGTCAGTTTTTCGTTCATAAATACATAACCAATTCCTTTTAAACTATGCAACACAGGTACACACACACTTACTGATGCATCCCACCACCAATCGTGCAGTGCCGTTTCCATGGCAACGGTACCTATAGGGTCCATGAGTCTATGGTGGGAATCTGAGGCAGATTGAGATGACGTAAAAGCACCCCGACATACCCTATAGATTTCTATAGGGGACCCACCTGCACCCCTATAGAAATCTATAGGGTATGCCGGGGCGCTTTTACGTGATCTCATATCTGCCTTCGGATTTCCCACCACCGACTCTATGGACCCTATAGGTACGTTGCCATGGAAACGGCACCATGGGTTAGGTGGTAGGATGAGTTTTTAGCTGAGTTGGTAACGTTACCATGGAAAGGAAGTGTGTAATGTAAAGGATATCAGTAGGTGTATACAGCAGCAGTTTAATAAATGAAAAGATGTGTCTTAGTTTGAAACCAAAGTGCTGCTGTACACTCCTACCGATCCACCTTTGCACCCACCACACACTTCCGTTTCCATGGTAACCATACCTAAATCTTAAAATGTCAGTTTTTCGTTCATAAATACAAACCAATTCCTTAAACTATGCAAACACAGGTACACACACACTTACTGATGCATCCGACCACCAATCGTGCAGTGCCGTTTCCATGGCAACGGTACATATAGGGTCCATAGAGTCTATGGTGGGAAATCTGAAGGCAGATATGAGATGACGTAAAAGCGCCCCGACATACCCTATAGATTTCATAGGGGACCCACCTGCACCCCCTATAGAAATCTATAGGGTATGCCGGGGCGCTTTACGTTATCTCATATCTGCCTTCGGATTTCCCACCACCGACTCTATGGACCCTATAGGTACCGTTGCCATGGAAACGGCACCATGGGTTAGGTGGTAGGATGAGTTTTTAGCTGAGTTAGGTAACGTTACCATGAAACGGAAGTGTGTAATGTAAAGGAATATCAGTAGGTGTATACAGCAGCAGTTTAATACATGCAAAGATGTGTCTTAGTTGGAACCAAAGTGCTGCTGTACACACCTACCATACACCTTTTCACCCACTACACACTTCCGTTTCCATGGTAACCATACCTAAATCTTTAAAATGACAGTTTTTCAGTCATAATCCTTTTTTTAAAAAATGCATTCCACTTGGTGCAACTTCTTATTCTACAACTGTTAATAGTGTTTACATGTTTCTGGGTGCATTTTTTTGTGATGTCACTATGACATCATCATGACATCATCATTTTGATAAATTTGTATTTTGACTCAAAATGCATTGCACTTGCTGCAACTTCTTATTCTACAACTGTTAATAGTGTTAAAATTTTCTGGGCGCATTTGTGTTTAAATTTTCGGGCGTATTTTTTTCTTTTTGCGAGTTCACTATGACATCATCATGACATCATCATTTTCCTACTTTGGAACAAAGTGCTGCTTTCACATCCCACTGAAACACCTTTGCACCCACTACACACTCGTTTCCATGGTAACCATACCTAAATCTTAAAATGTCAGTTTTTCAGTCATAAATGCACAGCTAATACCCTTTAAAACTGCAAACACAGGTACACACACACTTACTGATGCATCCCACCACCTACCGTGCAGTGCCGTTCCATGGCAACGGTACCTATAGGGTCCATACAGTCTGTGGTGGGAAATCCGAAGGCAGATATGAGATGACGTAAAAGCGCCCCGGCATACCCTATAGATTTCTATAGGGGACCCACCTGCACCCCCTATAGAAATCTATAGGTATGCTGAGGCACTTTTACGTTATCTCATATCTGCCTTTGGATTTCCCACCACCGACTCTATGGACCCTATATGTACCGTTGCCATGGAAACGGCACCATGGGTTAGGTGGTAGGATGAGTTTTTAGCTGAGTTAGGTAACGTTACCATGGAAAGGAAGTGTGTAATGTAAAGGAATATCAGTAGGTGTATACAGCAGCAGTTAATACATGCAAAGATGTGTCTTAGTTTGAAACCAAAGTGCTGCTGTACACTCCTACCGATCCACCTTTGCACCCACCACACACTTTGTCCATGGTAACCATACCTAAATCTTTAAAATGTCAGTTTTTCGTTCATAAATACATAACCATTCCTTTTAAACTATGCAAACACAGGTACACACACTTACTGATGCATCCCACCACCAATCGTGCAGTGCCGTTTCCATGGCAACGGTACCTATAGGGTCCATAGAGTCTATGGTGGGAAATCTGAAGGCAGATATGAGATGACGTAAAAGCGCCCCGAAATACCCTATAGATTTCTATAGGGGACCCACCTGCACCCCCTATAGAAATCTATAGGGTATGCCGGGGCGCTTTACGTTATCTCATATCTGCCTTCGGATTTCCCACCACCACTCTATGGACCCTATAGGTACCGTTGCCATGGAAACGGCACCATGGGTTAGGTGGTAGGATGAGTTTTTAGCTGAGTTAGGTAACGTTACCATGGAAACGGAAGTGTGTAATGTAAAGGAATATCAGTAGGTGTATACAGCAGCAGTTTAATAACATGCAAAGATGTGTCTTAGTT
Organism: Hymenochirus boettgeri; assembly: GCA_019447015.1. Classification (NCBI taxonomy): domain Eukaryota; kingdom Metazoa; phylum Chordata; class Amphibia; order Anura; family Pipidae; genus Hymenochirus; species Hymenochirus boettgeri. Next base: position 179,536 of record JAACNH010000550.1, read on the forward strand.
TGGAAACCAAAGTGCTGCTGTACACTCCTACCGATCCACCTTTGCACCCACCACACACTTCCATTTCCATGGTAACCATACCTAAATCTTTAAAATGTCAGTTTTCAGTCATAAATACCTTTTTAAAAAATGCATTTTCACTTGGTGCAACTTCTTATTCTACAACTGTTAATAGGTTTACATGTTTCTGGGTGCATTTTTTTGTGATGTCACCATGACATATCATGACATCATCATTTTGCTAAATTTGTTTTGACTCAAAAATGCATTGCACTTGCTGCGACTTCTTATTCTACACGGTAATAGCGTTAATTTATAATGTTTGGGTTGCATTTTTGTGATGTCACTATGACATCATCATGACATCATCATTTGCCTAAATTGTATTTGACTCAAAAAATGAGCACTTGCTGAACTTCTATCTACACTGTTAATAGTGTTTAAAATTTCTGAGCGCATTTTAGTGTAAATGGGGTATTTTTTTTTTTGCGATGTCATATGATCATCATGACATCATCATTTCTTACTTTGGAACCAAAGTGCTGTTTACACTCACGAAACACCTTTGCACCCACTACACACTTCCGTTTCCATGGTAACCATACCTAAATCTTAAAATGTCAGTTTTTCAGTCATAAATGCACAGCCAATACCCTTTAAAACTGCAAACACAGGTACACACACTTACTGATGCATCCCACCACCTACTTGCAGTGCCGTTTCCATGGCAACGGTACCTATAGGGTCCATACAGTCTGTGGTGGGAAATCCGAAGGCAGATATGGATGACGTAAAAGCGCCCCGACATACCCTATAGATTTCTATAGGGGACCACCTGCACCCCCTATAGAAATCTATAGGGTTACCGGGGCGCCTTTTCGTTATCTATATCTGCCTTGGATTCCCACCACCGACTCTATGGACCCTATAGGTACCGTTGCCATGGAACGGCACCATGGGTTAGGTGTAGGATGAGTTTTTAGCTGAGTTAGGTAACCCTACCGGAAACGGAAGTGTGTAATGTAAAGGAATATCAGTAGGTGTATACAGCGCGTTTAATACATGCAAAGATGTGTCTTAGTTTGAAACCAAAGTGCTGCTGTACACTCCTACCGATCCACCTTTGCACCCACCACACACTTCCGTTTCCATGGTAACCATACCTAAATCTTTAAAATGTCAGTTTTTTCGTTCATAAATACATAACCAATTCCTTTAAACTATGCAAACACAGTACACACACACTTACTGATGCATCCCACCAATCGTGCAGTGCCGTTTCCATGGAACGGTACCTATAGGGTCCATAGAGTCTATGGTGGGAAATCTGAAGAGATATGAGATGACGTAAAAGCGCCCGACATACCCTATAGATTTCTATAGGGACCCACCTGCACCCCCTATAGAAATCTATAGGGTATGCCGGGGCGCTTTTACGTTATCTCATATCTGCCTTCGGATTTCCCACCACCGACTCTATGGACCCTATAGGTACCGTTGCCATGGAACGGCACCATGGGTTGGTGGTAGGATGAGTTTTTAGCTGAGTTAGGTAACCTACCAGGAAACGGAAGTGTGTAATGTAAAGGAATATCAGTAGGTGTATACAGCAGCAGTTTAATACATGAAAAGATGTGTCTTAGTTTTAACCAAAGTGCTGCTGTACACTCCTACCGATCCACCTTTGCACCCACCACACACTTCCGTTTCCATGGTAACCATACCTAAATCTTTAAAATGTCAGTTTTTCGTTCATAAATTAAAACCAATCCTTTTTAAACTATGCAACACAAGGTACACACCACACTTACTGATGCATCCCACCACCATCGTGCAGTGCCGTTTCCATGGCAACGGTACCTATAGGGTCCATAGAGTCTATGGTGGGAAATCTGAAGGCAGATATGAGATGACGTAAAAGCGCCCCAGACATACCCTATAGATTTCATAGGGGACACCTGCACCCCCTATAGAAATCTATAGGGTATGCCGGGGCGCTTTTACGTTATCTCATATCTGCCTTCGGATTCCCA